>QNTS01005629.1:0-26905 GCA_003317085.1 Hucho hucho
GTTGTGAGTATGTATGTTACTATGTACTTTAGGACTATAAGTTGTGAGTATGTATGTTACTATGTACTTTAGGACTATTAAGTTGTGAGTATGTATGTTACTATGTACTTTAGGACTATAAGTTGTGAGTATGTATGTTACTATGTACCTTAGGACTATAAATTGTGAGTATGCATTTAGGACTATAAGTTGTGAGTATGTATGTTACTATGTACTTCAGGACTATAAGTTGTGAGTATGTATGTTACTATGTACTTCAGGACTACAAGTTGTGAGTATGTATGTTACTATGTACTTTAGAACTATATGTTTTGAGTATGCATTTAGGACTGTAAGTTGTGAGGATGCATGTCAGCAGCTGATATGGAGATATAAGGAGATTAGCCAGTTAGCCTCCTTGTTATCATAAAATCATTTTCCCAACAGCCGCCAACTCTAGGAATCAAACAGATGGTGTGTGTGTGTGTGTGTTCATTTTAGCCCTTTGGTGTATTTGTTGTCATACAATAAAGGTTCAACCACTTTGAAGACCATTGTATGTCCTACATCAGCCTCTCTGACTGAACACATACAGTAGGCTTAGATAACCATCTAGTTTGGGTTCTATGAAATTCAGGACAGGCTACATTAGACCTGGGGTTTGACCTCACATGTGGATCTGCTATCATTTATGTCCACTATATGATCCTGTAGGTAACATGATAACACACCCTGTGGCTATGGATCTGCCTGGCTCTTTCTGTGTGTGTGTGTGTGTGTGTGTGTGTGTGTGTGTGTGTGTGTGTGTGTGTGTGTGTGTGTGTGTGTGTGTGTGTGTGTGTGTGTGTGTGTGTGTGTGTGTGTGCATGCGCGCGTCTACAGTATATTCTGCTCCTCTGATACTCAATACTGAGATCTAAATTGAGGCAAAATCTAAAACTGACAGTAGCCTACCATATTGTCAATGACCACATTATTTGACTAACAAAATCAGCCAGCACTTTAAATAGCCTAGTCTCACAACAGTGCAAGTATATTTGGATGCTTTGTATTGATCCTGAAAGCAACNTTACTATGTACTTTAGGACTATAGGTTGTGAGTATGTATGTTACTATGTACTTTAGGACTATAAGTTGTGAGTATGTATATTACTATGTACTTTAGGACTATAGGTTGTGAGTATGTATGTTACTATGTACTTTAGGACTATAGGTTGTGAGTATGTATGTTACTATGTACTTTAGGACTATAAGTTGTGAGTATGTATGTTACTACGTACTTTAGGACTATTGGCTGTGAGTATGTATGTTACTATGTACTTTAGGACTATAGGTTGTGAGTATGTATATTACTATGTACTTTAGGACTATAAGTTGTGAGTATGTATATTACTATGTACTTTAGGACTATAGGTTGTGAGTATGTATATTACTATGTACTTTAGGACTATAGGTTGTGAGTATGTATGTTACTATGTACTTTAGGACTATAGGTTGTGAGTATGTATATTACTATGTACTTTAGGACTATAGGTTGTGAGTATGTATGTTACTATGTACTTTAGGACTATAGGTCGTGAGTATGTATGTATGTGTATGCATACGTGTCTGTGTTCATTTTAGCCCTTTTGTGTATTTGTTGTCATACAATGAAGGTTCAACCACTTTGAAGACCATTGTATGTCCTACATCAGCCTCTCTGACTGAACACATACAGTAGGCTTTAAACCATCTAGTTTGGGTTCTATGAAATTCAGGACAGGCTACATTAGACCTGGGGTTTGACCCCACATGTGGATCTGCTGTCATCTATGTCCACTATATGATCCTGTAGGTAACATGATAACACACCCTGTGGCTATGGATCTGCCTGGCTCTTTCTGTGTGTTTGTGTGTGTATGTGTGTGTGTGTGTGTGTGTGTGCGTGCATGTCTACAGTATATTCTGAATTTTGATACTCAATACAGAGATCTAAGTTGAGGCAAAATCTAAAACTGACAGTAGTCTACCATATTGTCAATGACCACATTTTTTGACTAACAAAATCAGCCAGCCCTTTAAATAGCCTCATCTCACAACAGTGCAAGTATATTTGGATGCTTTGTATTGATCCTGAAAGCAACCATGTGGCGTGATGGTTGTTGTGGGCGTATCTCTCTGCTTGCTCTGCTACCGATCTCTTAGACACACCACTTCAAACACGCTGTCTCTTTCCAGACTGAGACACCTTCTGAATCTATTACAGGCGGAATCTATCACACGTCTCTCTTTCTCTCTGACATATTCAAGAGTTCATATATCTAAACATTTCATAGAGAATGTGTCTTCATCTAAGCACTCTCCCCTCCACATGCAGAGAGAGAGAGAGAGAGAGAGAGAGAGAGAGAGAGAGAGAACCCAAAGCCCCCATAGGATTCCCTTAGCAGAGGCTGTCCTTTGCTCAAACGGATTGCTGGGAGCAGAGGAGTGTTGAAGTGACAGAATCGGGACTGCCGGCCTGCGTAGCCTATCCATTATAGTGAGGCTGTAGTGCTGGAGTGGTGCACAGACTAGAGCTAGCACCCTACAGAAAACACAGGCTCACAGAGACAGACATTTTAGATTCCACAAGCTATTTCCATTGTAAACAACTGGTGGTAGATACTGTGTATGTGTTTATGTGTGGGGACACACAGGCTTACAACATATGGGGCCTGTTCAGGGTGAAATGTTTAGGAGAGTTCCAATAAAGATAAATTGTGTGTAGAATAGAATGCAATGTACTCAATCAAGTCAGCTCTAGACATTCCATTTCTATCTTCACTCGGAGGATTTTATTCTGAACGTCCGGGACATTTCAGCAAACCGAATGAACAACTTGAATGTTGTTAGTTTACATGAGAGCGGAAGCTATTAACACAAATATGCAAGCTATTCACAAGCACGGAAGTGTGTATGTTTACATATTAACACACACATGCACTCTTTGGTTAATATGATGAAAATCATGGCGATGCTTCAAAACCATTTGTGAAGATACGAAATTCACCTAATGAATAAACAAAGCATATTTTCTATGATTTTCAGTTAGAATTTTAGTTTGAAGTATCACGACTTGTTATTTAACAGAGAAGTAAGTTAGTGGGCTGTTCTTCAAAGAACCATCATTTCACTTTCAAGATGGAAGATGAAAGATTTTTCCAGTGCTGCCGGGTTGCACTTTTCATCTCAAGCCGCCACATATATCTGACTACAGTATATGCAATGAAATGAATATGTCTGTGAGGGCAAAGTCATTGATTTATTCACATACAAGACAAAGCCATGTCACATGATAGCATGAATGACGCCAAAGGTAGCGGACATAGTCTCCTACTGAGTCTTCACAGTAGCACATAGGAGGCTGGTGGGAGGAGCTATAGGAGGACAGGCTCGTTGTAATGGCTGGAATGGAATAAATGGAACGGAGTTAAACATACGGTTTCCATATGTTTGATTTGCTTGATACCATAAAATGCATTCCATTCCAGCCTCCTCTGCAGTAGCAGTGACATATTATGTAGGGTTACATTATTATATGTACAGTATGTGTATAACATTACATAAATGCATATGTACAGTATGTGTATAACATGTACTACAAATAGCTTATTTGTTTAAGTTAATTAACACAAACAACCCAATAAATAACTATAAATGCTAACCTAAACAAAATAATTAAAACATGGCATTTGCATTTAAATAGCATCCCTCATCTACTGTATATATAAGTATATCTCACACCCACTATGAATTGGGTATTCCCATCGGCACTAGCCTAGAGAAAAGGAGGGCGGATGAGGGATTCTCCTCTTCTCTAATATACTGTATACTATGTGACCTACATACAATGAACTGTGCACCGCCTGAATCTACCTTGGATACTAATCAGCCTGGCTTGGTGTGTGCAAGATAGCCTGGTTAAACCGGACTGAATGCTGCACTCAATGAGGAGGGTGGCACTCTCTAGTAATAGTAATGATTACCAATATAATCCACGTGTGTGTGTGTATGTGAAGTGTGCGCGCGCGTGTGTGTACACACGGCTGATAGTGAATAATATAGAGGAAGATGAAACATCCAAGCCATGCGTTACATATGATCCCTGTCTAGTGACTGACGTGATGAGAAGATGAGCTGTTATTTTTGTCAGTAGACGATGTAGAAGATGATGAGACAGCTGATTGACTAGTGTGTGTGTGTGTGTGTGTGTGTGTGTGTGTGTGTGTGTGTGCGCGCGCGCTTGTGCGTGTGCGTGTGCTACTCGTGATGTGTTGCTTCACTCAGTGACGGAGGGGTGATAGGGCTTTTGCTCGCTGCTTCCTGCTTACTGCTCACTAAAGTCTTGCGTAATTGGTCAGATGCTCAAATAAATTGTGGGCCCGTACGTGTTAAGAGAAGAAAGGAGCGGAACCAGAACAAAGAGCTCCACCCTCTCTCTCTCTCTCTCTCTCTCTCTCTGCAAGTTACAGGCCGAATGTCCCCTCCCCTTCCGAAATTCCAAACACCTACGAAATGGTGAACTGTCCAAAGCGCTGGGACTAATGCAGCTTGTTATCTCACGCATCCCGTTGTATCATGACAGATCGACTGTACAGCAAAGAGAGACGACTTCAATTGACTCACATCAGACGATGCAGTGAATGACTATATCTTACAACGGGTAGACTGGAGTCTCGCTGTGAAAAGAAGGACAACAAACGTCATCGGTCAACCAATCAGTCAATCCACTGAGCATTGTTATAACGGACACTCAATCTCTTACACGTTAACACAGGTGTGACAGTCAACCAGGTTGCTGAGCAGTGGCCCCACTACGAGGTATCCCCCTGTAGTTAATTTTCCCACCTGGATGTCCCATCTGAAGGTTATACTGTAGGTTCATAATTAGTGATTGTTGTTGATCATACAGTGCTGTCATATAACATGTCGCAGTGTTACAGAGTCAAGTTCCTCTAAGAGTGGCTCAGTTGGTAGAGCACGCCGGCAGGGTTGTGGGTTCGGTTCCTGGGGCCACCCGTGTGGCTCAGTTGGGAGAGCATGGTGCTTGCAACGCCAGGGTTGTGGGTTTGATTCCCACGGGGGACCAGTATGGGAACAAGTACAAAAACGTATCCACTCACTGCTGTAAATCACTCTGGATAAAAATGTCTGCTTGAATAGAACCAAATAAAATCGAATCTAGAATAGAACTTTGCAATAGTCAGTCATCACACCATTATTAACAGTGACAGTGGTTACATCATGGTTTGAGTGGGACGTGAGAAAGAGCTGGACAGGAATCTGTTATAAGGCGGCCATAGAGAGTTAGGCTCTGCAGTTGCTTCTTTAGTAGTCGTGACGATATGCTGTTAGAGCACGGTGAATACTGTATGGGCTCCTAAAGCTTTTCTTTGTGAACCCTGGCTAGGAGGAGATCAATGTATCCTATGTATTAAAAGGGTGTGTGTGTGTTTACACGTGCGTGCATGCGTGCGTGCGTGCGTATACCAGGGCTTGCAGCGTCCCGCAGATCTTTCTCAGTACAGTAGAATAGCTGAAAGTCAGACCGACCGCCAGCTGGCTTCAAAACAGCATGTTGAAAGAAGAGTGGACAACTGGTGTTTCAACGAAGCATTGAAAGAGAGAGAGAGATAGAAAAAGGGAATAGATAGAGGGGGGAAAGGGAGAGAGAGAGAGAGAGAGAGAGAGAGAGAGAGAGAGAGAGAGAGCAGACAAGAGAAAAAAGTGACAGGCAGATAGCGTGGGAGGAAGACAGAAGGAGAGAAGGAGAGATAAAAAGGTAATGTCAGTGAATGGCCTCGACACTCTAAAGCTCTCAGACACAGACACATCCACGGGACGCAAAACATCAAACAACAATTCAAGACAGATTCTCTTGGTATGTGTACATGCTGGTCGGCTCGAGTTCGGTCGCCACGGTAGACGGCGACCATGGCGACCGTGAGATCCACTTCCTTTTTTGAGAAGTGAATAGCCTCTATCTTTCAGTGACTTCCACCGGGCATTCCATGAAAAGAGAACTGTCCACGGAATTGTGAAAGAAAAACGGGACGTTTTGAAACAAATGAATGATCGCTCTGCTGTGCTGTGTGCATGCGTCATAAATTGTCACACCAATGCAAAGATGATTTCTAGATAGCCAAACTCACCTCTCATATCTCATCATATTATCAGTGGCATTTGGAGATGTATGGAAATTGAACTCATTCTGAACCACAAGTTCTCCACCATTGGGTTAGTAAAGATGTAATAAACTACTATCAATACCAAAGAGTGGTAATCTATTTATCTGCCAGTCGATATAACATAATGCAATCGTCCCACGGGTGAATTAAACTCAGTCTGCCATTAAGTACCATTGACAATAACGATGACAACATGAGTCTGGTAATATGATTTTGACAATGTCTGATGGTATTCTCTTGGCTGCTATAATGCATTCTCCATCGTACAGTACTTAAAAGATTCCTTATCATGCCTTATTCCGGGTCCGGAAATAATTCCATTACATCTTTTAAGACGACTGCACAGAAGTAGAAAAAAATCAGGCCAGAGACAGTGGACAGACACTCCAACTCTCATCCCCTCCTCCCCCCCTTTTCTCTCTTTCTCTTCTCTCTCTCACTCCTTCTCCTCTCCTCCTCTCCCTCGCTCCATTTTCCCCTCATTGTGCTATTTTTCCCGACCAGTCAGAGCATGCATGCATCACGGCGCCCAAGGATTCCCTTGATGTTTAAAATAGCTCTCAGAAAACAGGATAAAAAATTAATTCACTTGTTTTCATAATTCACAAATATTTAACCCTCCTCCCTTCACCTCCCTGTTCCCATTCTCTTTACACTGACAAAAGACTGAGGAGCATCCTTGTTTTCTAAATGGCTCTGTTGAAAAGGACATCTATAGGGATTGGTAAAGTATAGTGTGTGTGTGTGTCTGTGTGTGTGTGTCATGAATGCATGCATGAGTGCATGTGAGTGTGTGTGTGTGTGTGTGCGTGTGCGTGTGCGTGTAAAACATGTATGTATTATTCATCCAGAGGGTGGTTCTCCCTCCCACTATAGCTGTGACCAAAATAAATATTTCAATAAATAAATATATTAAATAAATTAAGCGTGTTATGATAATGTAATAACCCCAACCACAAACAATATTGATATCTACACAGACCCCATCAATCATTCAGTCTCACCTGCCCTATTCTATTATTTTAAGCCTACAGTACACAATCCACTTTAGATGATGCATCTACTGAAAGCTGTTTCTCCCCTGAACCTGATTCTGCTCTGATTAAATTCAGGATTGTGCCTTTAACTTAGGGAGTGGCAGCCGAGGTGTCGGTTTTGGAGAGTCTGGCGTGCCCAAAGTAAAATACCTGCCACTCAGGCCCGGAAACTAGGATATGCACATAATTAGTACTATTGGATAGGAAACACTCTGAAGTTTCTAAAACCGTTAAAATAATGTATTTGAGTATAACAGAACTGATATAGCAGGTGAAAACCCGAGGAAAATCCATCTGGATTTGCAGTTTTTTTTTTTAGATGACCTTTTTCTCCTGGCTGCCTATGGGATTTGCTGTTATCTAGGACTTAGACTGCAGTACCTATGGCTTCCACTGGATGTCAACAGTCTTTAGACAGGGTTTCATGACGTTCGGTTGAATTAGAAGCGAATAGAAGAAGAATTTAGACGTGGACCCAGGAAGTAAATAGAATGACATGCGCGCTTACGGTCTCGCGCGCTCTTTGATTTTTTTCCTTTTCTATCGTTCAGGTTATCATCCGGTTGAAATATTATAGTAAATATACATAAAAGTGTACCTAAGGATAAATTATAAATGATGTTTGATTTGTTTGGACAAAGTTGATAGGTATAGTTTGAACGCATACTCTTCACGTTTCAATGGGCGACTCGACGGTGGATTTTCTGAACATAACGCGCCAACCAAACAGAGATTTATGGATATAATAATTGACTTTTTCTAACAAAAGAACCATTGGATGTCTTCTTTGGACACTTGGGAAGCCCTCAGCAGAAGTTCTTTGAAAGGTAAGTGATTTATTTTAGCTCTTATATGGGTTTTGTGTGACCCGCGCTGGATATGAATTTATGCTAATGTGGAAAATATATGAGGTGCTATCCTCAAACAATCAAGTGTTGTGCTTTCACCGTAAAGCCTTTTAGAAATTTTGATGACTATGCAACACTTGAATATTGATGAATGTTTAATAATTCAACTTTTGGATTTTGAATTTGGCGCCTTACATTTCACCGGGTAGTGTCGGGAACGGGGCGCTAGTGCCCCAGCGCTCCTTAATGATGCTTAAGAGGTTAAAGCATAACTACCCATTTGTATTTGATTTTACACACACACACTATACTTTACCAATCCCTATAGATGTCTTTTTCAACAGAGCCATTTAGAAAACAAGGATGCTCCTCAGTCTTTTGTCAGTTGGGAGAAATGGCCATGCATCTTTTATGCAAAGTAATGTTTTCCTCTGAAGAGAGTGGAGTGCGATGACGTCAGGTGTGAGCCAGCAACATCTGGGTTGTTTTGAAACCAACCTGCTCAGTAACAGCTCCATCATCGCTAGGACACTGTAGGTCTGGTGTCGCCGAGGCAACGGCACGTGACCATTTGCTCTCAGCATCTGATGTAGCAGACATATAGGCTAAGAGCTTCCTCTTCTGCTGTTTATTTCCTTAGAATCTCTCTATATTGGAAATGAGCTAACCTTTTAGAAGGTCAACTCTGACAGCCTAAGGTGAATGTGTGCTGATCAGTAACTGAACACCTAGCAGTTTGGCACTCCTGCAGTTCAAAAAGTTATTATGTTGGAAATGGATGTAAATGTGTCCTGGGACGTTATCCCGCTTCAAACACATGAGGGCCAATTTCCACAAGGAAAGAGCAGTGTGTGTGTGTGTGTGTGTGTGTGTGTGCATGTGTGTGAAAATATAGCTGCTAAGAGGAAGCCATCAAGGTGTTGAGAGAGGCACTAATGCTTTCAGAGACAGAAAGGGAGCTGATGAGTGACTAGGTGAGCACATGTACCATGAGAGGGAAAGACGTAGATTTATGATTCTGTTGTATTGAAACCAGGGACTGGGGTTTCTGTGAAGTGAATATCATTTTCACTATGTGAATTAGCATGTTGAAATAATGTGATGTATTAAGTTGAGATTGTTGTCCTGTATTTTCACACCACAATACAATATGTTACCTGCTTCGATTGAAGCAAGCCCAATGTCTGAATATGTATTGTCTATGTCTGGGTTTAATACAGTACCTGAGCCTGGCACTACAACAGCTAAGAGATGAGAGGAGAGGAAGAGGAAGAAAGAGTGAAACAGCGAGGATGGAGGGATGGAGGGATAGAGGAGTGAAACAACGAAGGTGGAGGATGGAGGGATGGAGGGATGGAATAGTGAAACAACGAAGGTGGAGGATGGAGGGATGGAGGGATGGGGGCGGAAGAGGGACGGGAGCTCATATTATAGTCTGATGTCATGGCTATGACCCAGGCCCAAATTGCACACTATTCCCTATACTATTCCCTATATAGTGCCCTATGGGCCCTGGTCAAAAGAAGTGCACTATAAATGGAATAGGGTTCTATTTGGGACTGGGACATACATACAGGCAACGCTCCAGAAAGCTTCTCATGTGTGACGCACTGCCTCGTGCCTCCACATTTAATACACATACAAGGTAGTCACTTTGGCATTTCTAGCCTCAGGGACATTCAATAAGATTATATTAAATGACGTTTGGGCTGTGTTGGAAGATTTTGTGTGTCCGAGAAGGATGGTGTGTAGTATGTGTATTAGAGCGCAATGGCTGCAGGCTGTGGTTGACTTGACGGTCTGCCCCACCCATGACCTGGATAACAGTTATACTGCGATATTATAGGAGGAGAGGAGGACAGAGAGTGGGGAAGGGGCAGGGCTATATCAGTGAGGGAATCCTCTCCTCTCTACTCCTATCTTTTCTTCTCCTTTCTCCTCTCGTCTCCTCTCTCCTCTCCTCTCCTCACATACAGCCACCATGCCTCAGTGACATGGGAATGCTCTTTCTTTGCCTTTAGTGGAAGCTCTGATGTGAATTATGACCACTGTGTTAGAATTAATATGGTCATGTACTGTTTGTGTGTGTGTGTGTGTGTTTGTGTTTGTGCATGTGCGTGTGTGAGTGCATATGAGAGAGAGAGAAATCAAAAGAGGAGGCCTGATTAAGAGTGTCCTCATGTGGACATCATGTGCACACACACACACACACACACACACACACACACGCACACTGCTTTGCCAAGGCATTATATGGTCATGAACAGAAGGAGGACTAAAGGAATGAGCTGATCACAGAGTCTCGGCAACTGGCAACTGACTCTGGTAGAAATGCATTGTCTGCCGGTGAAGACAAATACGCATAAACACAAAACACCTGTTAGAATCCACCTGACTTCTATACTTATTTCTGAAAGGCTCAAACAGGCATATCTCCATGTTAGATCTATGGTAACCTGCTGTGGAACACACTGAACATGCCCTGCATGTGTTTGTAAGTACCAGGCTCATAATAAGCATACAAGGCAGTCAGAGAGAGTCCAAGGCTACGCTACAATAGACAGCAGGAATCAATTCAGACCTGTAGTAAGCAACTCCATAAGAGGTGAATGAACGGAAGGAAGGAAGGAATAGAAAACAGGGCGAACGAGAGAAGAATAAACAGAAGAAGAATACATTTCCTGCCCAATTCTTATTTGATCAAATCACAGGACATAAGCCTGTAAAAGAAGGATTAGCATCATTTGTGTGTTCTACTGTCTAAGTCTTCGCGCAGAAAGAGACGCGCAGTTAATCAGACAACAAAACACTTCCTTCTCAGAAATGTTTTACTTTTTACACATAGTACTTAATGTATTGTGATATATAGAGAAGAAATGATCATTTATGACAACAGTTTCCATCCCCTTTTCCAGCACAACGTGTATGAGGACTTCATGTCTTATTTAGGTTAGTCCTAAAATGTTATATAAGCATGTTATGATTTCCCAGAATGCCCCCTGTTGAAGCTCTGTGGGGGGGCTGAAGGTTGTGGTTCACCTCTACCTGTACCCACCACTTTACACGCACACACACACACACACACACACACAAATACACACAGTATGTGTCCCCTTCCTTCATGTAATATTGGAGGGATGAGAACGGACAAGGCTGTCTAAACCTCTGATCACGGTACCTCTGTTTCATTACAGTAGACTAACAGATCTACAGAGCAACTCAATCCCCTACATAGTGTGTGTGTGTGTGTGTGTGTGTGTGTGTGTGTGTGTGTGTGTGTGTGTGTGTGTGTAAGCGTGTGTGTAAGCGTGCATGTGCGTGTATTGTAACTTTGCACAATATACAAAAAATGCGGGCTGAGGCTGTTGAAATATACAATACAGAGGCCATAAAGTTTGCCCCATAGCCCGCCTGAACTTTAAAGCAGTCTACCTCACTCCTGTCCCCCTGTCTGTCTGACCTGATCTACATCTAATACTGGCCCGTCCCAGCTCAGCACACATTCCCCTGCAGAGAATGTATTTTCTTCTTCTTTAAGTACCCATTGTGTGGTGAATGCGGGAGGTCAAAGGGCGATTGTGTCATAAAGGAAATGAATTCCATTCCAGAGGGGATTGAGTTTGGACACTGAGAGTTCTGAGAGCCTTGGCAACAGTGAAGTACACTTGCTAGAGCCACAACGCTTTTGGTGGCAGGACATAGCTACTGTACTAAACACACTTAGCTGGTCTGCTACACTCAAGGGCACTCAACAAGTGTACACTCAGGTGTTCACTACAGCACACTGCTGCACTACAGATATGAACAACACAATGTGTTCCTCTTTTACAGTAACACCTGAGGGAATCAACAGGAACAGAGAGCAGCTTAGCTCACCATGTAGTAGCACCGAGACAGGGGAGCCAACAACGATAAAGGACCATGTGATTCAAAGACAGAGAAAGAGAGGGTCTGGATTTTAGATCAAACGCCTTTGGCCCCTGGTCAGTTGGAAAAGAGCCTACTTACCGCTAAAGCCTCACCAGGAAAAACGGTCAATCAAGCACCGGCTATTTGGTGACGTTTTGTGTAGGTACTTGTTTGACATATTACTGCATTGTTAGGAGCTAGTAACTTAAGCATTTCGCTGCATCCACTATAACATCTGCTAAACTGTGTATGCAACCAATTCACGTTGATTTGATTTGGCCTATAGGGAATCAAAAGTAGAAAGGACTTTACGATAGAGAAAGAGAGAAAAGACAGACAATTGGTCAGAATATGAACCTATGATTGAAAGGATCATATAAGGAGAGTAGAAAGCAGCCAGTTAGACCTCGCTAGGGGGTGTACGCTTCTAGATAGTCCCTGTGACTTAGAGAGGAGACTTCTCACTGGTTCAGTACGAACTGTATGTCACCCGCTCAGTCTCTCTCTGTCTCAGAGCATCTGGAGAAGTGAGTTAGTGGTGGTGGAAGGGAGTTTTGTATTTCAGGCTCACTCTCTGTCCAAATCTGATCTAGGAACAGTTCACAACCCGTAAATCCATCCAAATCGAAAGCAGAGACACAGAACAGGAGAGCAGGGGTAGGTGGGAGGCTCAATGACTCACCCCCCAAGACATACAAGTGCTTGCTCACTATTTACTGCTGCTTGGAAATCCAACACCGTGGAGTCCGACGAGAGGATGAGAAAGAAGAGAAACACGGAAGCTGGCGCCAGGATGGGCCGCACATCAAAACTTGGCCAGCACCGCCTGCTGCCATGGGTAGATTGTCTGTTATTGAGATTTGAGCTTTTGTCATTCCATACAGGAAAGTAAAATGACCTATCTTCAAACACACACACACACACACACTGAAAACTTTGATTAAGGAGATAAGAGTTTGGAACAATGGGGGATTCTAGCCTGGGGTCTCTGCCAATGATTGCAATTCCATACAGCGTAATGCTGACAGTGCTGTTGTATCATAATAAATCATTCCCCTCCACAGTAGTGTGTGCATGCCACACACATACACACACACACACACACACACTGGGTAATCTGTCCTCGCTGAGGGTATAAGGGAGCGGATACACTTCTCAGGTTCAGGAAGAATAGAAAGATCACTCAACTCTGCAACTGTATTCTAATTCAGTGTATGCAACATTAGTGTCCAAATCTCTGTCACTGCATACTCTTCACACAGTAACGTCTGTACAACATCTGACTAATGTTTCACCAACGTAGAGGCTGAACAGCTGCGTCATGGGCGTTTTAGCATATTGGCATATTGGTGACTTATTGGCCAGATGGAATGAGATAGGCAGCCATGTTATTGGCATGGCGGGATGGGGTCTGTTAGTGGGCCTCATACTCTCATGCCATCTGATGACACTTGATCCAAGGCTGCAAAAACGTCAAGAGTTCCCGCCTAGAGACCCCAGGAGTGTGCACGTGTGTGTGCAGCCGTGCATATGTCTGTGTCTCTGTCAGTGTCTGTGTGTGTCTCCGTGTCTGTGTCCAACCCGTGGGGTCAGACCCAGACCCAGCAAAGCCTGGGATGCAACTGACAGACAGACAGACAGACAGCGAGACAAAGCTATTCACATTAGCAAATCCTCCCGGTTCTCAGCTGGAGCAGGGAGTCGAAGGGCATCAAGTGAAATTGTTCCACAAACACTGCAACGCTTGTTAAGATTATCAAAAGGCCCCACAGAAAGAGGAGAATGCTTGGAGGGGGCACAGAACCACTGCATAATACCACCATTTAGCACTCATGTGATTTGCTGGATGCATAATGGAGGGATGATGCAAAAAAGAATGATTGAAAGAATGAATGGCCGTTACACAGTAACAATGTCTGTCTGTCTGTCTGTGTGTTCTCTATGAGATTTCATCAGACATAATACACCATTGGGAATTTGCTGCTCGGGTTATAAACGCTCCAAACAATTAAATGGCAGTCGTTTTCAGGGTGCATATCCCTGCCAATATACCCCACTAAATTGCTCGGTGTCAAATGTCCATGAAAAAAGATATCCTTATAAAAGACCAACAATAGACAACAACCAATGACATAATCCAGATTGTTTCTTTCCTTCATTCTCTAGATTGATGAGCACCTTTGACCAAGGCCTACAAAGACAAACCAATAACAAACCAATTAGAAACAAATTTGAACCTGTGACAAACACTCTCCTCAAGGGGCCAGTTGAGGCTCAAGGCCACTTCCCCTCATTCAAGATGAGTTTTCCTGGCAGCTGTACTGTTCTTTCCTTTCCTCACATCTGTTTGTGTTCAACCAGTAGCAAATTGACATGGCAGAGAGAGACACAGAGAGAGAGAGAGAGAGAGAGAGAGAGAGAGACCGAGAGAGATAGACATAGAGAGAGACAGAGAGAGATACAGAGAGAGACAGAAAGAGAGAGCCAGACCGAAAGAGAGAGCGATACAGAAAGAAAGCGACAGAAAGAGGCAGCGCGAGAGAGAGAGACAGAGACAGAAAGTGGGGTGGGGGGGAGACCAAAGAAATTAGCAGCCGGCCCTGTCCTTCAGGGGGGAAATTAAACATTGGGTTGACATCATTGGAACAATGGAGAATCTGACACACAAACGTACTTTGAAGTATATTCTTTATGATTACCTTTCATTTGCGTTTTCAGACAAGCAGCATGATGTGATTATGAGCTTCTTACTGGACTACTTAATAGCATATTATCAGCATGGTAAATAAAAGGGCATGGTAATAAAACAACAAGTTTTGATGAAATTGTGTGTGTATGGGGAGACAGTGTATGTGTGTGTGTGCGTGCGTGCGTGCGCGTGTGTGTGTTTTTGCGTGTGTGTTCAAACAATTTCATTACTCAGTTGAAGGCGTCTGGCAACGCAACTCATATGAAAGCACTTTAGTTGTATCCCTTCCATGCACAGTGCACACATTCCCTTCCCAGGAAAGCTACTGAGTTCAAACAATTTCATTCTTATCCAAGGCTACTCAATAGATACTGTTACAGAAGGCTCCCACAAGACAAAGAAAATGTTGCTTGTATCAAATCAAATTCTTATTCTGATTGATAAAGGCTGGACACAGGCTACCCATCCCTCCCCAGCATTTGGTTCTAAACATGATGACGTTGATTTAATAGTTCATGAAAACACCTTTATTCCACATGCGGGGACATTGCATTCCTCTTTCTAAAATGTTTGCACTAGCAATATGATTTAAACCAGTTTCTAAACAGTTTCCGAATCAGCAATTCAAACGCTCTGTTGTAACATCGTTCATCCAGTGTCAGAAGGTGTCAATCACCGCAGCACCCAAACCCACGCTCCGTTATCCTTGTTAGTAAGTAGCATCCACAAGTCGCCAAAAAAATCATAAACAAGAAGAAAACAATTGCATTTCACTTACCCATCTCAAGCTATTTCTCTTCACTATGATGGCGAATAAAGTTATCAGGTTGTAGACCTCAGTAGCAACGTTCGAGATACAGCAGTCCAGTCCAAAGTGCGTCGCAATGCACAGACAAAAGGCAACGGGACGTAACAGTAATCAGTCGAGCGGGTTAACTGGCAAGCGCAGAGTTCTAGTTTGAAATATCTGGAGGAATCAATGGTGTCTTGTCCGACCGAATTAATGAGTAAAGAAAAGGGACAAAAGTACAGTATTGTGTGGTCTGTCCGAAGTTAAATCGCTGGGTCATTTTAACAAAGAAAAAGCACACAGAGCATGGGTTGTCTGTCTGTATGGCTACGCTAAGTTCAAGTCATCAATTCAAACTGTGATTATTGAATATGCCTAAAGTTCAAAAGTCGATAAAAACCCTATATTTTTACATTAGACACCACAAAGTTGTGAATTTAGATGGTCAATAAGTCAATAAAATACTTGGGGTAGCCTAGCTTGGGTTGTGGCCTATTGCATTATTAACAGGTAGTAGGTAGGCCTAGGCTTGCTTAAACATCACATGTTACCATGGTTACTCCATGATATCAGTGTGAAAAAAGTTGCTGTGATATTCTCTACGGAGAGTCCCCTGTGATAGTCTCTACAAGGGAGAGAGAGAATGTTAAATGAAATTATGTTTGTGGTTACTTTACACGTTGTACATTCTATTGGTCCTTTTGGCGGTAGAAAGTGTTGTCCATTTGACTTTTCCAGTGCTGGTAAGGTCCATCGTTTGTATATTAAATCTCTTGACTCGTTGCAGGTGATGTAGTCAACCGAAGCATGTTTCCTCGCAATCAGCTGGAAGTGTTTGCCATTTGGTCTGTGGTTTGGTTAGGCTCGGCCATATTGTGCAAGTGTTTGTTTGCAAATTGTATCAGTATTGAAAATAAAAACCGGAAGCACAAACCGATATACAGACCAGCTACTGAAAGTTGGAGTAATAACACTACTCTATTTTGTCTCCATTTTCGAGCAGCAGGTGAAACCTCACAGACAACCAGTAGAGTAAGTTTAAATGTAATTGTATTCAACATTATGGCTTGTAAGGAACATTTACACAATTTAAGCACACACCCCTGATGTCTCAGGCTGTATACCAAAAATGTGTGTATTACAGCCTGATTAATCAGACTAGGCCTAGGCTAGTCCTGAATGTGGTGATTCTTTCCATTGACTGTGGTGAAGCTTTCCATTGACGGTATGGCATAGCCACGCACATTTAGGCTACATAGAATAAAACACGAAAACTCAGTAAGGTGGAAATTTGAGACAAAATATTTAATGTAATTTTTTTAATTTGTTGAACTTTTATTTAACTAGGCAAGTCTTATGGGAATCCTAATCACGGTCGGTTGTGATACAGCCTGGATTCAAACCAGGGTGTCTGTAGTGACGCTTCTAGCACTGAGATGCAGTGCCAGAGACCGCTGCGCCACTTGGGAGTAGTATTAAACCCGACTTCAAAACATTTTGTATTTTGTATTATATTTTGTATTTATAATGGATCCCCATTAGCTGTTCCCAAAGCAGCATACTCTTCCTGGGGTCCAGCCGAATAAGGCAGTTTATACAATTTAAAAAACATTACAAAACATTCACAGATTTCATGACACACTGTGTGCCCTCAGGCCCCTACTCCACCACTACCACATATCTACAATACTAAATCCATGTGTATGTATAGTGTGTATGTTATTGTGTGTGTGTGTGTGTGTGCGTATGTGTGTGCGTGTGTGCGTGTGTGTGTGCGTGCGTGTGTATGCACATGTCTGTGCCAATGTTTGTGTTGCTTTACAGTCCCCGCTGTGCCATAAGGTGTTTTTTTAATCTGTTTTTAAATAAAATTTTACCGCTTGCGCCAGTTAAACATGGGTATTTGTGCGTGGCAATCAATACTTGTTTGCTTATCAGCTAAGGCACGTGCACAAGACAAAAGTTCATGCACGCAATGCATGCATACTAGCTGATGTCTTGCTGGTGTTTACATGGTTTTGCGCATGCGCCAGGTGATAGAAATTTCAACGACGCTACCAGCGCTCTAAAAGGAAAAGGAAATAATATTTTCCTGTTGATATTTTGTCAAACATTTACACCAGCTGAAGGACCAACCACACAGACAACTGGTAGAGAATGGCGCTGCAATGAATAGCAGACCTTTTATAGGCTCCTGACCAATTCTGTTATTTTGTGTGTTTTTTTGTGCTGGTCTTAACTGTTTTTCTACATAATGTTTCCGTCATCGTTTCCTATGACCCGAAAATAGCTTCTTGACATCAGAAGAGCGATCACTAACCTCGATTCGGATGAAGATGTGTACTTCAAAGAATCGGAGGCGCAGGACATACTGCTCACCCCAGGCCAGGCCCTAATCCCAGAAACTCTGAAAAGAAAAAGGCGGCGTAAAAGAAGCTGACATATGGGCACTGGGCACCCAGACTAAACTATGTCGGCGACTTCATAAACCGCTTCTACTCTTCGTTCTATTGGCAAACATACAATCACTGGAGAAGAAACTAGACGAGCTCCATTTGAGACTACCCTATCAAAGGGAAGTGAATAATTGTAATATCCTATGTTTCTTGGAGTTGTGGCTGAGCAAGGACATGGATAATATACAGTACCAATCAAACGTTTGGACACACCTATTCATTCAAGGGTGTTTCTTTATTTTTACTATTTTCTACATTGTAGAATAATAGTGAAGACATCAGAACTATGAAATAACACATATGGAATCATGTAGTAACCAAAAAAGTGTTAAACAAATGATTCAAAGTAGCCACTCTTTGCCTTGGTAACAGCTTTGCACACTCTTGGCATTCTCTCAACCAGCTTTATGAGGTAGTCACCTGGAATGCATTTTAACAGGTGTGCCTTGCTAAAAGTTAATTTGTGGAATTTGTGTTTGAGCCATTCAGTTGTGTAGTAACAAAGTAGGGTTGGTATACAGAAGATAGCCCTATTTGGTAAAAGACCAAGTCGATATTATGGCAAGAACAGCTCAAATAGGCAAAGAGAAACAACAGTTCATCATTACTTTAAGACATGAAGGTCAATCAATCCGGAAAATGTCAAGAACTTTGAACGTTTCTTCAAGTGCAGTCGCAAAAACCATCAAGCGCTATGATGAAACTGGCTCTCATGAGGACCGCAACATGAAAAGGAAGACCCAGATTTTCTTGTGCTGCGGGGGATAAGTTATTTAGAGTTACCAGCCTCAGAAATTGCAGCCCAAATAAATGTTTCACAAAGTTCAAGTAACAGACACTACTAAAGGACACCAATAATGATAAGAGACTTGCTCTGCCTGGTACCTCAACCCAATTGAGATGGTTTGGGATGAGTTGGAGTGCAGAGTGAAGGAAAAGCAGCCAACAAGTGCTCAGCATATGTGGGAACTCCTTCAAGACTGTTGGAAAAGCATTCCAGGTGAAGCTGGTTGAGAGAATGCCAAGAGTGTGCAGGAAGTACAGTGATGCGCACAATATGGAAGTGGCCAGATGAAGCGGATGCTAAACTACAGGACTGTTTTACTAGAACAGACTGGAATATATTCTGAGATACTTATGATGGCATTGAGGAGTTTACCACATCAGTCGCCGACTACATTAATAAGTGCATCGATGACGTTGTCCCCACAGTGACCGTACTTACATATCCCAACCAGAAGCCATGGATTACAGGCAACATCCGGACTAAGCTAAAGGCTAGAGCTGCCGCTTACAAGGAGCAGGATGACACAACGGTGGTAGGCCTGATCACCGACGATGAGTTATAGAGTTGCACCATTGATAGCATCTTGGCTGTACCAGGCAGAGGAAGTCCCTAAAAATGGTCAAAGACTCCAGCCACCCAAGTCATGGACTCTCTCCTACCGCACAGCAAGCGGTACCGATGCACCAAGTCTGGAACCAACAGCCAACAGGACCCTGAACAGCTTCTACCCCAAAGCCATAACACTGCTAAATAGTTAGTAACCCTCTAAAGTCGATTGACACACCGGTGCATCAATCTAAGTAACATAATAAACAAATACTCGTAAAAATCTGTCAGTTTAGTGGTTCTCAATCCACTGCGTCCGCCATTGTCGCACTTCCGCTTCTGCGGTGAAAGGTGGCAGAGCTAAATTGGTCTTCTCTCCAAAACGACTGTAGTGTCTAAATGGTTTGACCTACACACTATTATGACCACCCTATGGAAAGGGGAGCCTCTCACAAACGCGATGGTGTTTTCCGTGTCACTCGTCTAAAGTGTCACCCGTCTGAAGGTAACCAGGACCGGTTTTAAAACAATAAATGGAGGTATGAAGGTAGTTTTGTCACTACCCAAAAAATGGGTTAAGTATGTGTAAAAAATATATATTTCCTGAGCTTTCTTATATATCCTAGATAAAGGACAAACACTTCAAAAGCTTGTTTCTACAGATTTTTTCACCCCTTTTTTTTTGCAATTTAGGAATGTGCTGTTCAATGTGTTTCTCTGGGCTATAGTAGTAAAGGCAAAATTCAATATTTTATAAAATTATTGTTTTATATATATTTTTAATACCTAAAGGGGTCATAACATTCTAAATCAAATAGCTAAATTATCCATAGTATGACCTCAGCCAGACCCTGACCCTTTTTGCACAAATGTTCTTTTACTCATCACGTATGCTGCTGCTACTGTTTAACATCTGTCACTTTATTCCTAGTTATATGTACATATCTAGTTCAATTACCTGGTACCTTGTGTATATTGCCAACCCAGTAAATCAAATCAAATAAAAAATCTAATCAAATTTATTTATAAAGCCCTTCTTACATCAGCTGAAACCTAGCCTAAAACCCCAAACAGCAAGCAATGCAGGTGTAAAAGCACGGTGGTTAGGAAAAACTCCCTAGAAAGGCCAGAACCTAGGAAGAAACCTAGAGAGGAACCAGGCTGTGAGGGGTGGCCAGTCCTCTTCTGGCCGTGCCGGGTGCAGATTATAACAGAACATGGACAAGATTTTAAAATGTTCATAGAACAGGCAGAACAGTTGAAACTGGAGAAGCAGCACGGCCAGGTGGACTGGGGACATCAAGGAGTCATCAGGCCAGGTAGGCCTTGAGGAATGGCCCTGATGCTCAGGTCCTCCGAGAGAGAGAGATAGAAAGAAAGAGAGAAAGAAAGAGAGAGAGAAAAAGACAGATAATTAGAGAGAGCATACTTAAATTCACACAAGACACCGGATAAGAGAGGAGAAATACTCCAGATATAAGACGGACCCTAGCCCCCCGACACAAATTGGTTCTGTGAAGCTTCCCAGAACATTCGTTAGGGCATTACAAATGTTCTCACAACACAAAAACTGTCCAGTCGTGGTGATGATTTGCCTGTGGTCTTGGTTATTTACTTGGTTATGAGGTTGAAGGTGGTATTGTCCAGGGAAGGGATAGCCAGTTGCCTTGTGCATTTACACGTTCTGCGTTAGTGGAGAAGGGCTATGCTGCTTTGAGCTGCAGTGGATTCATGTTTAACTGTTTATTTATCTTCAAAGGTTTATTCAGCTATGTCTGTGAGTCAATTTCCTTTTTTGGTGTCATGTAGAGTTGTGTCTTTCAACATTATCTTCACTGTAGCCTAAACATAGACATTGGACAACCTGCACCCCTCCCTCACTGTAAATAAACCATTCAGCACTTGAAGAGCTGGTTACAAGTCATGCCTTCCTACATCTCCCTTGGCTACTATGGGTCTGCTATTTTACACTATTATTTTCATAGCATAATAATAGTAATCATTTAGAGCCCCCCCCCCCCCCCCCTCTCGCTCTCTTTTGCTCTCCATCTCTTTCTCTCTCTCACACACACACATACATATACACACCCACCTCTTCCTGTGGTTGTTGTTTATCAATTTTAGGGGAAATGACGTCTCTATCTAGTCCTTCCATAGGCATGTATAATGAATGACATGGTGCTGCATGTGAATTGCTTTCCTGTTATTGGCTACTCTCCTGATGCGAATAGCATATTTCTGTACACAAATATTATAGCTGAAAAATATATTATATACCGAATTATTTATACTGAAATTATAATTTGGTGTCGGATTCCATCAATATTTCTTTAGATTATTAATTTAGATTTTTGGGCTAGAATTGGCAACATTGCACCTGTGCACAAGTCCTGTCAATCTATTTCAATAATTTCCCATCCGTCAGCATTCGCCTATCGTGTAAATTCACGCACTCACATTGCTCTCATTCTTTCACTGCTGTTACTAAACAGACAGTTTCCTCCCTACAGTCGCCTAAAAAACAACCCGACAGATGTTTTAGCCAGAGTAGTGCTGCTATCTTCTGGTCATTCCGTAGTAGGACACATGTATCGTTCATTATAATTGGGAGTCGCACTCAATATTGTTTTCCATCTGGTGCATTCAGCTAGGTGCGCCTAATACACCCCTCCTCATTTTACTCACAAATGCAGGCACATTGTTTACCAAATATATTATTAATGTTTTATATGATTGATTCACAAAGCAATGTGGTAATGTATAGGCTATCATCAGCTTTGAATTACCCACATATCTATTCATCTAACGTCTATTTATCCAAGCAATCAATTCCCACCGATTTTCTTAAATTAGGGAACACCAAAACTAAATGTATTGTAGCCAATGTAGGCTATACCCATTATCATTACAAACAGTGCTTGGAATTAAGAATTAGAATACGTGAGTATTTCGAACGCTCTAATAATGGAATAGAAAATAATTGAGTTATTTTGGTTGGACTACAATCTGGCGAAGCCTATCTAAGGCGGCTAGGCACCGCCTACTGGTCAATATGACTCAAAATGAACCACTGATATGCCTTTAACCGCGAAACTGACGTCTGGTATCTTTGATTGCCAGGCTAAACAACCAATGGACGTCCAGAAAGCAACAACGTGGCTAAAACCTTCCGCTGAAGTAGCCAATCGTTGCAGCCGCAGCAAAGCCTATTTGAGCCTACTACGTCCTCTAATTCTCTGACAAAGTGTGTCTGAGCAGCGATTTCAGCACCACTTCGCTGTCCACTGATAGGATCACCGAAGGTAAGAAGACTCAAGATTGGCACTTTCTTATTCCACTTTGAATGATTTTAAAACGTCCCTAAGATATTCAGGAACTCCGACAGATAAAGTGTAGTATTTTAAACATCCTTTGTGGTTTAATTAGCTCATAAATACATAACCATGTGGGGGTTATTAGTCTAATCGTATTGAATAGACTGGAGTGGAGTCGGCGACGCACCCTAAGATACTGTGGAAACTCGCTGGAACTCTGTGTCCACAACCCATACGTCAACTCAGTGTGTCATGTATGCAGGATAAACTTGCTTGTAACTTACACGTTGCACGGGTCATGCTCTTGGACAGAGTGGGTATTGTAATGTAGTTGTAGCTTATGCTACTATGATACGGGGTAGGATAAACTAAGCAAGTGCTAAGTAGCCTAGTCCACCTGGCATTTTACAGTAAATCTGGGACAAGAGTGTAGCATGCAGAGTTTACTCAAAAAGTATATTTATTCTACACATAAGCATATGAATCATTACATTGGTGATTTTAGCTGGAATGCTATTATTGCAGATGAGTTTGATCCATCAGACAGAAATGCTAACGTACTGTTGCCTAGTGTTTCATGTAAGTAAAAGCCTACCACTGCCAACGACGTGTTGATGTGTTGAATGGCAAATGCATACAATCCTCATGTTTACCTGTGTTTTATGTTATCACACGTTGCTCTGCGTTTTGCACTGGCGCCTTGCATGCAGTGGAACACTCTGCGTTCCCAGGTGAATTCTCTCTGTCTCCCCACACTGACAGCCAGCAGTGCCATACTCAGGGGTCTCTATTAACAGTTCACATTGACATTGTAGTCATTTAGCAGACGCTCTGATCCAGAGTGACTTACAGGCAGCGCATTCATCTTATGATAGCTAGGTGGGACAACCACATATCCCAGGCATATTAACTCTGACGTTACACAGTACACTGTCATCAACCACCTGTCAGCAAATCACCACATCGTTAAACGTCTCCTAAACGGTCAGCGTCAGTTAGAGGAGAGGAACGCCGGAGACAGAATCCACTGAGGATACTGTAGCGAGTAACAGGTGTTTCGTTTTCACACATGAACTGTCTGAATTAATTAAGACTAAGCTATTTTTAGCTGCTAGTGGCTCTGCGTACTGTATCATCCAAGTACTGGGGAAGAGGAGAGCAAATAGATGCCATACTGTCCTATATACAGTCCAGCATGATATTGAGGAAATAGGGAGAGAAGCGTTTAAACGTGTCTGTTGATATAACCTAGTCTTGAGTCTGCAGAGGTTGTGTCCATCTTAAAGTTACCCACAGGGTTCTTGATTGTCAACGTGACTGTGATTGTACAGGTGTGCAAAAGAGGATTTCGTCTTTGTTCATTTTTGTCAGGGCTGGACGACATTATTTACAGGCTGATATACGTCACCTTCCACAGTACTGGCACTGTATTTGTAAACTGTTGACCAATCGAGAGCTTGGGACTTTAAGGGTCTATCTGCATTTTTGACAAAATTGGGTTATTGACAAAGCCTTGTTCTGTTCAATGTATTCACACTGCTTCACTTTTCCTAAAAAAAGTTCAGGAGTAACAATGTGCTTAACAAGTCACATAATAAGTTGCATGGACTCACTCTGTGTGCAATAATAGTGTTTAACAAGATTTTTGAATGACTACCTCATCTCTGTACCCCAAACATACAATTATCTATGTAAGGTCCCTTAGTCGAGCAGTGAATTTCAAACACAGATTCAACCACAAAGGCCAGGGAGGTTTTCCAATGCCTTGCAAAGAAGGGCACCTATTGGTAAAATAAAATAAACAGACATTGAAAATCCCTTTGAACATGGTGAAGTTATTAATTACGCTTTGAAGGTATATCAATACACCCAGTCACTACAAAGATACATGCGTCCTTCCTAACTCAGTTGCCGGAGAGGAAGGAAACCGCTCAGGAATTTCACCATGAGGCCAATGGTGACTTTAAAACAGTTACAGAGTTTAATGGCTGTGATAGGAGAAAACTGAGGATGGATCAACAATATTGTAGTTACTCCACAATACTAACCTAAATGACAGAGTGAAAAGAAGGAAGCCTGTACAGAATAAAATATATTATAAAACATGCATCCTGTTGCAATAAGGCACTAAAGTAAAACTGCAAAAGAATTGGGCAAAGAAATGTTACTTTATGTCCTGAATACAAAGCGTTGTGTTTGGGGCAAATCCAACACAACACATCACTGAGTATCACGCTTCATATTTTCAAGCATGGTGGTGGCTGCATCATGTTATGAGTATGCTTGTCATCGGCAAAGACTAGGGAGTTTTTTGGGAAAAAAATAAATGTAATAGATCTAAGCACAGGCAAAATCCTAGAGAAAAGCCTGGTTCAGTCTGCTTTCCACCAGACACTTGAACACAAGTTCAACTTTCAACAGGACACTAATCTAGAACACAAGGCCAAATATACACTAGAGTTGCTTACCAAGAAGACATTGAATGTTCTTGATTGCCTTAGAAAATCTATGGCAAGATTTGAAAATGGATGAATAGCAAGGATCAACAGCCAACTTGACAGAGCCTGAAGAATTACAAAAATAATAATGTGCAAATATTGTACAATCCAGGTGTGCAAATCGCTTAGAGACTAACCCAGAAAGACTCACATCTGTAATCACTGACAAAGGTGATGCTAACATGTATTGACTCGGGTGTGAAAACTTACGTTAACAAGGTGAACCATCTGCATTATTAACAGTTAGATTGGGGATACAGTGTCCCTCTGGTTTAATTTCGGTAGCACTTATAAACCATTCCCACAGGTCAACAACATGTTCCTAGGAGGTGTTTGGTTTCCACTATGCATATTTCCGTGGGTCCACAGACAACACAGATCTGACACCACACAATGTGAATGGCGTTCTCAGGTGGAAATAGTCAGACACACACACATACACAACCATAAATAATTCTATCTATTCAACTCAATCCCTGGCATCTCACACTCTAAGGTCAGGGGTCAGGGAGAAGAGAGAGGAAAGAGTGTGGGTAATCATCCTACTGACTGACATGCTATGCACGACTCAGGTTCTTACTAGATAGTAGTGTGTCAGGGTGAGTGAATGGCTCCTGTAGCCTGTAGGCTAGGGTTGTGTCCCAAATGGCACCCTATTCCCTATGTAGTGCACTTTTTTTGCCATAGGACTTTAGTCAAAAGTAGTGCACTACATAGGGAAAAGGGTTCCATTTGTGATACAGATTGCTTGATGTCAGGTGGTATTGAGTCTACAATGAGCACAGGACCAGACTTCAACCAATAGGAAATCAGACTTAGTTCAGTATCCTCTGCAAGTCACTTTCGCAGACAATCATGCTGATCCCCTTAGGGCACAGAGGGGTGTGTGTGTGTGTGTTTGTGTGTGTGTGTGTGCGTGCGTGCGTGCGTGTGTGTGTGTGTTCGTGCGTGTGTGTGTGGATGGCAACTACGTAGACCTAGTTCTGTTCCACTCTGAGGTAGCCACAATACTGCAAAATATCAATTATGTAGCGTATGGAATTGGAAACTGGAATTTGAATGCTGTATATTAACATGTTGAATTAAAACATTACGGCTGTTTGTTGCTTCTTCAAAGGATCAAAGACTTAGTGTCAATTTTTATCCAGCAGTCCTTTCTTATAAATGTTTTTCATTTACATTGTAGCTTTCAATCTATACATAGCCTTACATGTAGATTAGTACTTGATGTAAGAGGTCATTTCCATGTAAAAGGATCCAAGAATACCAACACGGGAAGTTCATAGGAGCATATCAAATTGGATGTCAAATAAAAGAGTATATATATTTTGTTCAATGAAGGAATATATAAATCTTTCAACCATATTACATCCTAAAAATTGGGAATTAGCAAAGACTTTGATTTCTGGTCAAACAGATGGAAAAGGGGTCATAAAAAACATGTACCAGGAAAGAGTCTTAAAAGTTAAATAATATCAACACTTATATTTCATTTTGGATAAACGTTTCTGTCTTCTGTAAGTTTAAGAAACGCTGCCTTGTGCAAGTTTAAGAAACACTGCCTTGTGCAAGTTTAAGAAACACTTCCTTGTGCAAGTTTAAGAAACACTGCCTTGTGCAAGTTTAAGAAACACTGCCTTCTGTAAGTTTAAGAAACACTGCCTTCTGTAAGTTTAAGAAATACTGCCTTGTGTAAGTTTAAGAAGCACTGCCTTCTGTAAGTTTAAGAAACATTGCCTTCTGTAAGTTTAAGAACACTCTGCTCTACTCTACTGTACTGTACTGAACTCTGCTCTACTCTACTCTACTGTACTGAACTCTGCTCTACTCTACTGTACTGAACTCT
>QNTS01005629.1:26954-53033 GCA_003317085.1 Hucho hucho
AGAGTTCAGTACAGTAGAGTAGAGCAGAGTTCAGTACAGTAGAGTAGAGCAGAGTTCAGTACAGTAAAGTAGAGCAGAGTTTAGTACAGTACAGTACAGTAGAGCAGAGTTCAGTACAGTACAGTACAGTAGAGTAGAGCAGAGTTCAGTACAGTACAGTACAGTAGAGCAGAGTTCAGTACAGTAGAGTAGAGTAGAGCAGAGTTCAGTACAGTAAAGTAGAGCAGAGTTCAGTACAGTAC
The DNA here is from genome assembly GCA_003317085.1 of Hucho hucho. Classification (NCBI taxonomy): domain Eukaryota; kingdom Metazoa; phylum Chordata; class Actinopteri; order Salmoniformes; family Salmonidae; genus Hucho; species Hucho hucho. The sequence goes on from QNTS01005629.1 coordinate 27,197, forward strand.
AGTAGAGTAGAGCAGAGTGTTCTTAAACTTACAGAAGGCAATGTTTCTTAAACTTACAGAAGGCAGTGCTTCTTAAACTTACACAAGGCAGTATTTCTTAAACTTACAGAAGGCAGTGTTTCTTAAACTTACAGAAGGCAGTGTTTCTTAAACTTGCACAAGGCAGTGTTTCTTAAACTTGCACAAGGAAGTGTTTCTTAAACTTGCACAAGGCAGTGTTTCTTAAACTTGCACAAGGCAGCGTTTCTTAAACTTACAGAAGACAGAAACGTTTATCCAAAATGAAATATAAGTGTTGATATTATTTAACTTTTAAGACTCTTTCCTGGTACATGTTTTTTATGACCCCTTTTCCATCTGTTTGACCAGAAATCAAAGTCTTTGCTAATTCCCAATTTTTAGGATGTAATATGGTTGAAAGATTTATATATTCCTTCATTGAACAAAATATATATACTCTTTTATTTGACATCCAATTTGATATGCTCCTATGAACTTCCCGTGTTGGTATTCTTGGATCCTTTTACATGGAAATGACCTCTTACATCAAGTACTAATCTACATGTAAGGCTATGTATAGATTGAAAGCTACAATGTAAATGAAAAACATTTATAAGAAAGGACTGCTGGATAAAAATTGACACTAAGTCTTTGATCCTTTGAAGAAGCAACAAACAGCCGTAATGTTTTAATTCAACATGTTAATATACAGCATTCAAATTCCAGTTTCCAATTCCATACGCTACATAATTGATATTTTGCAGTATTGTGGCTACCTCAGAGTGGAACAGAACTAGGTCTACGTAGTTGCCATCCACACACACACGCACGAACACACACACACACGCACGCACGCACGCACACACACACACACAAACACACACACACACACCCCTCTGTGCCCTAAGGGGATCAGCATGATTGTCTGCGAAAGTGACTTGCAGAGGATACTGAACTAAGTCTGATTTCCTATTGGTTGAAGTCTGGTCCTGTGCTCATTGTAGACTCAATACCACCTGACATCAAGCAATCTGTATCACAAATGGAACCCTTTTCCCTATGTAGTGCACTACTTTTGACTAAAGTCCTATGGCAAAAAAAGTGCACTACATAGGGAATAGGGTGCCATTTGGGACACAACCCTAGCCTACAGGCTACAGGAGCCATTCACTCACCCTGACACACTACTATCTAGTAAGAACCTGAGTCGTGCATAGCATGTCAGTCAGTAGGATGATTACCCACACTCTTTCCTCTCTCTTCTCCCTGACCCCTGACCTTAGAGTGTGAGATGCCAGGGATTGAGTTGAATAGATAGAATTATTTATGGTTGTGTATGTGTGTGTGTCTGACTATTTCCACCTGAGAACGCCATTCACATTGTGTGGTGTCAGATCTGTGTTGTCTGTGGACCCACGGAAATATGCATAGTGGAAACCAAACACCTCCTAGGAACATGTTGTTGACCTGTGGGAATGGTTTATAAGTGCTACCGAAATTAAACCAGAGGGACACTGTATCCCCAATCTAACTGTTAATAATGCAGATGGTTCACCTTGTTAACGTAAGTTTTCACACCCGAGTCAATACATGTTAGCATCACCTTTGTCAGTGATTACAGATGTGAGTCTTTCTGGGTTAGTCTCTAAGCGATTTGCACACCTGGATTGTACAATATTTGCACATTATTATTTTTGTAATTCTTCAGGCTCTGTCAAGTTGGCTGTTGATCCTTGCTATTCATCCATTTTCAAATCTTGCCATAGATTTTCTAAGGCAATCAAGAACATTCAATGTCTTCTTGGTAAGCAACTCTAGTGTATATTTGGCCTTGTGTTCTAGATTAGTGTCCTGTTGAAAGTTGAACTTGTGTTCAAGTGTCTGGTGGAAAGCAGACTGAACCAGGCTTTTCTCTAGGATTTTGCCTGTGCTTAGATCTATTACATTTATTTTTTTCCCAAAAAACTCCCTAGTCTTTGCCGATGACAAGCATACTCATAACATGATGCAGCCACCACCATGCTTGAAAATATGAAGCGTGATACTCAGTGATGTGTTGTGTTGGATTTGCCCCAAACACAACGCTTTGTATTCAGGACATAAAGTAACATTTCTTTGCCCAATTCTTTTGCAGTTTTACTTTAGTGCCTTATTGCAACAGGATGCATGTTTTATAATATATTTTATTCTGTACAGGCTTCCTTCTTTTCACTCTGTCATTTAGGTTAGTATTGTGGAGTAACTACAATATTGTTGATCCATCCTCAGTTTTCTCCTATCACAGCCATTAAACTCTGTAACTGTTTTAAAGTCACCATTGGCCTCATGGTGAAATTCCTGAGCGGTTTCCTTCCTCTCCGGCAACTGAGTTAGGAAGGACGCATGTATCTTTGTAGTGACTGGGTGTATTGATATACCTTCAAAGCGTAATTAATAACTTCACCATGTTCAAAGGGATTTTCAATGTCTGTTTATTTTATTTTACCAATAGGTGCCCTTCTTTGCAAGGCATTGGAAAACCTCCCTGGCCTTTGTGGTTGAATCTGTGTTTGAAATTCACTGCTCGACTAAGGGACCTTACATAGATAATTGTATGTTTGGGGTACAGAGATGAGGTAGTCATTCAAAAATCTTGTTAAACACTATTATTGCACACAGAGTGAGTCCATGCAACTTATTATGTGACTTGTTAAGCACATTGTTACTCCTGAACTTTTTTTAGGAAAAGTGAAGCAGTGTGAATACATTGAACAGAACAAGGCTTTGTCAATAACCCAATTTTGTCAAAAATGCAGATAGACCCTTAAAGTCCCAAGCTCTCGATTGGTCAACAGTTTACAAATACAGTGCCAGTACTGTGGAAGGTGACGTATATCAGCCTGTAAATAATGTCGTCCAGCCCTGACAAAAATGAACAAAGACGAAATCCTCTTTTGCACACCTGTACAATCACAGTCACGTTGACAATCAAGAACCCTGTGGGTAACTTTAAGATGGACACAACCTCTGCAGACTCAAGACTAGGTTATATCAACAGACACGTTTAAACGCTTCTCTCCCTATTTCCTCAATATCATGCTGGACTGTATATAGGACAGTATGGCATCTATTTGCTCTCCTCTTCCCCAGTACTTGGATGATACAGTACGCAGAGCCACTAGCAGCTAAAAATAGCTTAGTCTTAATTAATTCAGACAGTTCATGTGTGAAAACGAAACACCTGTTACTCGCTACAGTATCCTCAGTGGATTCTGTCTCCGGCGTTCCTCTCCTCTAACTGACGCTGACCGTTTAGGAGACGTTTAACGATGTGGTGATTTGCTGACAGGTGGTTGATGACAGTGTACTGTGTAACGTCAGAGTTAATATGCCTGGGATATGTGGTTGTCCCACCTAGCTATCATAAGATGAATGCGCTGCCTGTAAGTCACTCTGGATCAGAGCGTCTGCTAAATGACTACAATGTCAATGTGAACTGTTAATAGAGACCCCTGAGTATGGCACTGCTGGCTGTCAGTGTGGGGAGACAGAGAGAATTCACCTGGGAACGCAGAGTGTTCCACTGCATGCAAGGCGCCAGTGCAAAACGCAGAGCAACGTGTGATAACATAAAACACAGGTAAACATGAGGATTGTATGCATTTGCCATTCAACACATCAACACGTCGTTGGCAGTGGTAGGCTTTTACTTACATGAAACACTAGGCAACAGTACGTTAGCATTTCTGTCTGATGGATCAAACTCATCTGCAATAATAGCATTCCAGCTAAAATCACCAATGTAATGATTCATATGCTTATGTGTAGAATAAATATACTTTTTGAGTAAACTCTGCATGCTACACTCTTGTCCCAGATTTACTGTAAAATGCCAGGTGGACTAGGCTACTTAGCACTTGCTTAGTTTATCCTACCCCGTATCATAGTAGCATAAGCTACAACTACATTACAATACCCACTCTGTCCAAGAGCATGACCCGTGCAACGTGTAAGTTACAAGCAAGTTTATCCTGCATACATGACACACTGAGTTGACGTATGGGTTGTGGACACAGAGTTCCAGCGAGTTTCCACAGTATCTTAGGGTGCGTCGCCGACTCCACTCCAGTCTATTCAATACGATTAGACTAATAACCCCCACATGGTTATGTATTTATGAGCTAATTAAACCACAAAGGATGTTTAAAATACTACACTTTATCTGTCGGAGTTCCTGAATATCTTAGGGACGTTTTAAAATCATTCAAAGTGGAATAAGAAAGTGCCAATCTTGAGTCTTCTTACCTTCGGTGATCCTATCAGTGGACAGCGAAGTGGTGCTGAAATCGCTGCTCAGACACACTTTGTCAGAGAATTAGAGGACGTAGTAGGCTCAAATAGGCTTTGCTGCGGCTGCAACGATTGGCTACTTCAGCGGAAGGTTTTAGCCACGTTGTTGCTTTCTGGACGTCCATTGGTTGTTTAGCCTGGCAATCAAAGATACCAGACGTCAGTTTCGCGGTTAAAGGCATATCAGTGGTTCATTTTGAGTCATATTGACCAGTAGGCGGTGCCTAGCCGCCTTAGATAGGCTTCGCCAGATTGTAGTCCAACCAAAATAACTCAATTATTTTCTATTCCATTATTAGAGCGTTCGAAATACTCACGTATTCTAATTCTTAATTCCAAGCACTGTTTGTAATGATAATGGGTATAGCCTACATTGGCTACAATACATTTAGTTTTGGTGTTCCCTAATTTAAGAAAATCGGTGGGAATTGATTGCTTGGATAAATAGACGTTAGATGAATAGATATGTGGGTAATTCAAAGCTGATGATAGCCTATACATTACCACATTGCTTTGTGAATCAATCATATAAAACATTAATAATATATTTGGTAAACAATGTGCCTGCATTTGTGAGTAAAATGAGGAGGGGTGTATTAGGCGCACCTAGCTGAATGCACCAGATGGAAAACAATATTGAGTGCGACTCCCAATTATAATGAACGATACATGTGTCCTACTACGGAATGACCAGAAGATAGCAGCACTACTCTGGCTAAAACATCTGTCGGGTTGTTTTTTAGGCGACTGTAGGGAGGAAACTGTCTGTTTAGTAACAGCAGTGAAAGAATGAGAGCAATGTGAGTGCGTGAATTTACACGATAGGCGAATGCTGACGGATGGGAAATTATTGAAATAGATTGACAGGACTTGTGCACAGGTGCAATGTTGCCAATTCTAGCCCAAAAATCTAAATTAATAATCTAAAGAAATATTGATGGAATCCGACACCAAATTATAATTTCAGTATAAATAATTCGGTATATAATATATTTTTCAGCTATAATATTTGTGTACAGAAATATGCTATTCGCATCAGGAGAGTAGCCAATAACAGGAAAGCAATTCACATGCAGCACCATGTCATTCATTATACATGCCTATGGAAGGACTAGATAGAGACGTCATTTCCCCTAAAATTGATAAACAACAACCACAGGAAGAGGTGGGTGTGTATATGTATGTGTGTGTGTGAGAGAGAGAAAGAGATGGAGAGCAAAAGAGAGCGAGAGGGGGGGGGGGGGGGGGCTCTAAATGATTACTATTATTATGCTATGAAAATAATAGTGTAAAATAGCAGACCCATAGTAGCCAAGGGAGATGTAGGAAGGCATGACTTGTAACCAGCTCTTCAAGTGCTGAATGGTTTATTTACAGTGAGGGAGGGGTGCAGGTTGTCCAATGTCTATGTTTAGGCTACAGTGAAGATAATGTTGAAAGACACAACTCTACATGACACCAAAAAAGGAAATTGACTCACAGACATAGCTGAATAAACCTTTGAAGATAAATAAACAGTTAAACATGAATCCACTGCAGCTCAAAGCAGCATAGCCCTTCTCCACTAACGCAGAACGTGTAAATGCACAAGGCAACTGGCTATCCCTTCCCTGGACAATACCACCTTCAACCTCATAACCAAGTAAATAACCAAGACCACAGGCAAATCATCACCACGACTGGACAGTTTTTGTGTTGTGAGAACATTTGTAATGCCCTAACGAATGTTCTGGGAAGCTTCACAGAACCAATTTGTGTCGGGGGGCTAGGGTCCGTCTTATATCTGGAGTATTTCTCCTCTCTTATCCGGTGTCTTGTGTGAATTTAAGTATGCTCTCTCTAATTATCTGTCTTTTTCTCTCTCTCTTTCTTTCTCTCTTTCTTTCTATCTCTCTCTCTCGGAGGACCTGAGCATCAGGGCCATTCCTCAAGGCCTACCTGGCCTGATGACTCCTTGATGTCCCCAGTCCACCTGGCCGTGCTGCTTCTCCAGTTTCAACTGTTCTGCCTGTTCTATGAACATTTTAAAATCTTGTCCATGTTCTGTTATAATCTGCACCCGGCACGGCCAGAAGAGGACTGGCCACCCCTCACAGCCTGGTTCCTCTCTAGGTTTCTTCCTAGGTTCTGGCCTTTCTAGGGAGTTTTTCCTAACCACCGTGCTTTTACACCTGCATTGCTTGCTGTTTGGGGTTTTAGGCTAGGTTTCAGCTGATGTAAGAAGGGCTTTATAAATAAATTTGATTAGATTTTTTATTTGATTTGATTTACTGGGTTGGCAATATACACAAGGTACCAGGTAATTGAACTAGATATGTACATATAACTAGGAATAAAGTGACAGATGTTAAACAGTAGCAGCAGCATACGTGATGAGTAAAAGAACATTTGTGCAAAAAGGGTCAGGGTCTGGCTGAGGTCATACTATGGATAATTTAGCTATTTGATTTAGAATGTTATGACCCCTTTAGGTATTAAAAATATATATAAAACAATAATTTTATAAAATATTGAATTTTGCCTTTACTACTATAGCCCAGAGAAACACATTGAACAGCACATTCCTAAATTGCAAAAAAAAAGGGGTGAAAAAATCTGTAGAAACAAGCTTTTGAAGTGTTTGTCCTTTATCTAGGATATATAAGAAAGCTCAGGAAATATATATTTTTTACACATACTTAACCCATTTTTTGGGTAGTGACAAAACTACCTTCATACCTCCATTTATTGTTTTAAAACCGGTCCTGGTTACCTTCAGACGGGTGACACTTTAGACGAGTGACACGGAAAACACCATCGCGTTTGTGAGAGGCTCCCCTTTCCATAGGGTGGTCATAATAGTGTGTAGGTCAAACCATTTAGACACTACAGTCGTTTTGGAGAGAAGACCAATTTAGCTCTGCCACCTTTCACCGCAGAAGCGGAAGTGCGACAATGGCGGACGCAGTGGATTGAGAACCACTAAACTGACAGATTTTTACGAGTATTTGTTTATTATGTTACTTAGATTGATGCACCGGTGTGTCAATCGACTTTAGAGGGTTACTAACTATTTAGCAGTGTTATGGCTTTGGGGTAGAAGCTGTTCAGGGTCCTGTTGGCTGTTGGTTCCAGACTTGGTGCATCGGTACCGCTTGCTGTGCGGTAGGAGAGAGTCCATGACTTGGGTGGCTGGAGTCTTTGACCATTTTTAGGGACTTCCTCTGCCTGGTACAGCCAAGATGCTATCAATGGTGCAACTCTATAACTCATCGTCGGTGATCAGGCCTACCACCGTTGTGTCATCCTGCTCCTTGTAAGCGGCAGCTCTAGCCTTTAGCTTAGTCCGGATGTTGCCTGTAATCCATGGCTTCTGGTTGGGATATGTAAGTACGGTCACTGTGGGGACAACGTCATCGATGCACTTATTAATGTAGTCGGCGACTGATGTGGTAAACTCCTCAATGCCATCATAAGTATCTCAGAATATATTCCAGTCTGTTCTAGTAAAACAGTCCTGTAGTTTAGCATCCGCTTCATCTGGCCACTTCCATATTGTGCGCATCACTGTACTTCCTGCACACTCTTGGCATTCTCTCAACCAGCTTCACCTGGAATGCTTTTCCAACAGTCTTGAAGGAGTTCCCACATATGCTGAGCACTTGTTGGCTGCTTTTCCTTCACTCTGCACTCCAACTCATCCCAAACCATCTCAATTGGGTTGAGGTACCAGGCAGAGCAAGTCTCTTATCATTATTGGTGTCCTTTAGTAGTGTCTGTTACTTGAACTTTGTGAAACATTTATTTGGGCTGCAATTTCTGAGGCTGGTAACTCTAAATAACTTATCCCCCGCAGCACAAGAAAATCTGGGTCTTCCTTTTCATGTTGCGGTCCTCATGAGAGCCAGTTTCATCATAGCGCTTGATGGTTTTTGCGACTGCACTTGAAGAAACGTTCAAAGTTCTTGACATTTTCCGGATTGATTGACCTTCATGTCTTAAAGTAATGATGAACTGTTGTTTCTCTTTGCCTATTTGAGCTGTTCTTGCCATAATATCGACTTGGTCTTTTACCAAATAGGGCTATCTTCTGTATACCAACCCTACTTTGTTACTACACAACTGAATGGCTCAAACACAAATTCCACAAATTAACTTTTAGCAAGGCACACCTGTTAAAATGCATTCCAGGTGACTACCTCATAAAGCTGGTTGAGAGAATGCCAAGAGTGTGCAAAGCTGTTACCAAGGCAAAGAGTGGCTACTTTGAATCATTTGTTTAACACTTTTTTGGTTACTACATGATTCCATATGTGTTATTTCATAGTTCTGATGTCTTCACTATTATTCTACAATGTAGAAAATAGTAAAAATAAAGAAACACCCTTGAATGAATAGGTGTGTCCAAACGTTTGATTGGTACTGTATATTATCCATGTCCTTGCTCAGCCACAACTCCAAGAAACATAGGATATTACAATTATTCACTTCCCTTTGATAGGGTAGTCTCAAATGGAGCTCGTCTAGTTTCTTCTCCAGTGATTGTATGTTTGCCAATAGAACGAAGAGTAGAAGCGGTTTATGAAGTCGCCGACATAGTTTAGTCTGGGTGCCCAGTGCCCATATGTCAGCTTCTTTTACGCCGCCTTTTTCTTTTCAGAGTTTCTGGGATTAGGGCCTGGCCTGGGGTGAGCAGTATGTCCTGCGCCTCCGATTCTTTGAAGTACACATCTTCATCCGAATCGAGGTTAGTGATCGCTCTTCTGATGTCAAGAAGCTATTTTCGGGTCATAGGAAACGATGACGGAAACATTATGTAGAAAAACAGTTAAGACCAGCACAAAAAAACACACAAAATAACAGAATTGGTCAGGAGCCTATAAAAGGTCTGCTATTCATTGCAGCGCCATTCTCTACCAGTTGTCTGTGTGGTTGGTCCTTCAGCTGGTGTAAATGTTTGACAAAATATCAACAGGAAAATATTATTTCCTTTTCCTTTTAGAGCGCTGGTAGCGTCGTTGAAATTTCTATCACCTGGCGCATGCGCAAAACCATGTAAACACCAGCAAGACATCAGCTAGTATGCATGCATTGCGTGCATGAACTTTTGTCTTGTGCACGTGCCTTAGCTGATAAGCAAACAAGTATTGATTGCCACGCACAAATACCCATGTTTAACTGGCGCAAGCGGTAAAATTTTATTTAAAAACAGATTAAAAAAACACCTTATGGCACAGCGGGGACTGTAAAGCAACACAAACATTGGCACAGACATGTGCATACACACGCACGCACACACACACGCACACACGCACACACATACGCACACACACACACACACACAATAACATACACACTATACATACACATGGATTTAGTATTGTAGATATGTGGTAGTGGTGGAGTAGGGGCCTGAGGGCACACAGTGTGTCATGAAATCTGTGAATGTTTTGTAATGTTTTTTAAATTGTATAAACTGCCTTATTCGGCTGGACCCCAGGAAGAGTATGCTGCTTTGGGAACAGCTAATGGGGATCCATTATAAATACAAAATATAATACAAAATACAAAATGTTTTGAAGTCGGGTTTAATACTACTCCCAAGTGGCGCAGCGGTCTCTGGCACTGCATCTCAGTGCTAGAAGCGTCACTACAGACACCCTGGTTTGAATCCAGGCTGTATCACAACCGACCGTGATTAGGATTCCCATAAGACTTGCCTAGTTAAATAAAAGTTCAACAAATTAAAAAAATTACATTAAATATTTTGTCTCAAATTTCCACCTTACTGAGTTTTCGTGTTTTATTCTATGTAGCCTAAATGTGCGTGGCTATGCCATACCGTCAATGGAAAGCTTCACCACAGTCAATGGAAAGAATCACCACATTCAGGACTAGCCTAGGCCTAGTCTGATTAATCAGGCTGTAATACACACATTTTTGGTATACAGCCTGAGACATCAGGGGTGTGTGCTTAAATTGTGTAAATGTTCCTTACAAGCCATAATGTTGAATACAATTACATTTAAACTTACTCTACTGGTTGTCTGTGAGGTTTCACCTGCTGCTCGAAAATGGAGACAAAATAGAGTAGTGTTATTACTCCAACTTTCAGTAGCTGGTCTGTATATCGGTTTGTGCTTCCGGTTTTTATTTTCAATACTGATACAATTTGCAAACAAACACTTGCACAATATGGCCGAGCCTAACCAAACCACAGACCAAATGGCAAACACTTCCAGCTGATTGCGAGGAAACATGCTTCGGTTGACTACATCACCTGCAACGAGTCAAGAGATTTAATATACAAACGATGGACCTTACCAGCACTGGAAAAGTCAAATGGACAACACTTTCTACCGCCAAAAGGACCAATAGAATGTACAACGTGTAAAGTAACCACAAACATAATTTCATTTAACATTCTCTCTCTCCCTTGTAGAGACTATCACAGGGGACTCTCCGTAGAGAATATCACAGCAACTTTTTTCACACTGATATCATGGAGTAACCATGGTAACATGTGATGTTTAAGCAAGCCTAGGCCTACCTACTACCTGTTAATAATGCAATAGGCCACAACCCAAGCTAGGCTACCCCAAGTATTTTATTGACTTATTGACCATCTAAATTCACAACTTTGTGGTGTCTAATGTAAAAATATAGGGTTTTTATCGACTTTTGAACTTTAGGCATATTCAATAATCACAGTTTGAATTGATGACTTGAACTTAGCGTAGCCATACAGACAGACAACCCATGCTCTGTGTGCTTTTTCTTTGTTAAAATGACCCAGCGATTTAACTTCGGACAGACCACACAATACTGTACTTTTGTCCCTTTTCTTTACTCATTAATTCGGTCGGACAAGACACCATTGATTCCTCCAGATATTTCAAACTAGAACTCTGCGCTTGCCAGTTAACCCGCTCGACTGATTACTGTTACGTCCCGTTGCCTTTTGTCTGTGCATTGCGACGCACTTTGGACTGGACTGCTGTATCTCGAACGTTGCTACTGAGGTCTACAACCTGATAACTTTATTCGCCATCATAGTGAAGAGAAATAGCTTGAGATGGGTAAGTGAAATGCAATTGTTTTCTTCTTGTTTATGATTTTTTTGGCGACTTGTGGATGCTACTTACTAACAAGGATAACGGAGCGTGGGTTTGGGTGCTGCGGTGATTGACACCTTCTGACACTGGATGAACGATGTTACAACAGAGCGTTTGAATTGCTGATTCGGAAACTGTTTAGAAACTGGTTTAAATCATATTGCTAGTGCAAACATTTTAGAAAGAGGAATGCAATGTCCCCGCATGTGGAATAAAGGTGTTTTCATGAACTATTAAATCAACGTCATCATGTTTAGAACCAAATGCTGGGGAGGGATGGGTAGCCTGTGTCCAGCCTTTATCAATCAGAATAAGAATTTGATTTGATACAAGCAACATTTTCTTTGTCTTGTGGGAGCCTTCTGTAACAGTATCTATTGAGTAGCCTTGGATAAGAATGAAATTGTTTGAACTCAGTAGCTTTCCTGGGAAGGGAATGTGTGCACTGTGCATGGAAGGGATACAACTAAAGTGCTTTCATATGAGTTGCGTTGCCAGACGCCTTCAACTGAGTAATGAAATTGTTTGAACACACACGCAAAAACACACACACGCGCACGCACGCACGCACACACACACATACACTGTCTCCCCATACACACACAATTTCATCAAAACTTGTTGTTTTATTACCATGCCCTTTTATTTACCATGCTGATAATATGCTATTAAGTAGTCCAGTAAGAAGCTCATAATCACATCATGCTGCTTGTCTGAAAACGCAAATGAAAGGTAATCATAAAGAATATACTTCAAAGTACGTTTGTGTGTCAGATTCTCCATTGTTCCAATGATGTCAACCCAATGTTTAATTTCCCCCCTGAAGGACAGGGCCGGCTGCTAATTTCTTTGGTCTCCCCCCCACCCCACTTTCTGTCTCTGTCTCTCTCTCTCGCGCTGCCTCTTTCTGTCGCTTTCTTTCTGTATCGCTCTCTCTTTCGGTCTGGCTCTCTCTTTCTGTCTCTCTCTGTATCTCTCTCTGTCTCTCTCTATGTCTATCTCTCTCGGTCTCTCTCTCTCTCTCTCTCTCTCTCTCTCTCTGTGTCTCTCTCTGCCATGTCAATTTGCTACTGGTTGAACACAAACAGATGTGAGGAAAGGAAAGAACAGTACAGCTGCCAGGAAAACTCATCTTGAATGAGGGGAAGTGGCCTTGAGCCTCAACTGGCCCCTTGAGGAGAGTGTTTGTCACAGGTTCAAATTTGTTTCTAATTGGTTTGTTATTGGTTTGTCTTTGTAGGCCTTGGTCAAAGGTGCTCATCAATCTAGAGAATGAAGGAAAGAAACAATCTGGATTATGTCATTGGTTGTTGTCTATTGTTGGTCTTTTATAAGGATATCTTTTTTCATGGACATTTGACACCGAGCAATTTAGTGGGGTATATTGGCAGGGATATGCACCCTGAAAACGACTGCCATTTAATTGTTTGGAGCGTTTATAACCCGAGCAGCAAATTCCCAATGGTGTATTATGTCTGATGAAATCTCATAGAGAACACACAGACAGACAGACAGACATTGTTACTGTGTAACGGCCATTCATTCTTTCAATCATTCTTTTTTGCATCATCCCTCCATTATGCATCCAGCAAATCACATGAGTGCTAAATGGTGGTATTATGCAGTGGTTCTGTGCCCCCTCCAAGCATTCTCCTCTTTCTGTGGGGCCTTTTGATAATCTTAACAAGCGTTGCAGTGTTTGTGGAACAATTTCACTTGATGCCCTTCGACTCCCTGCTCCAGCTGAGAACCGGGAGGATTTGCTAATGTGAATAGCTTTGTCTCGCTGTCTGTCTGTCTGTCTGTCAGTTGCATCCCAGGCTTTGCTGGGTCTGGGTCTGACCCCACGGGTTGGACACAGACACGGAGACACACACAGACACTGACAGAGACACAGACATATGCACGGCTGCACACACACGTGCACACTCCTGGGGTCTCTAGGCGGGAACTCTTGACGTTTTTGCAGCCTTGGATCAAGTGTCATCAGATGGCATGAGAGTATGAGGCCCACTAACAGACCCCATCCCGCCATGCCAATAACATGGCTGCCTATCTCATTCCATCTGGCCAATAAGTCACCAATATGCCAATATGCTAAAACGCCCATGACGCAGCTGTTCAGCCTCTACGTTGGTGAAACATTAGTCAGATGTTGTACAGACGTTACTGTGTGAAGAGTATGCAGTGACAGAGATTTGGACACTAATGTTGCATACACTGAATTAGAATACAGTTGCAGAGTTGAGTGATCTTTCTATTCTTCCTGAACCTGAGAAGTGTATCCGCTCCCTTATACCCTCAGCGAGGACAGATTACCCAGTGTGTGTGTGTGTGTGTGTGTATGTGTGTGGCATGCACACACTACTGTGGAGGGGAATGATTTATTATGATACAACAGCACTGTCAGCATTACGCTGTATGGAATTGCAATCATTGGCAGAGACCCCAGGCTAGAATCCCCCATTGTTCCAAACTCTTATCTCCTTAATCAAAGTTTTCAGTGTGTGTGTGTGTGTGTGTTTGAAGATAGGTCATTTTACTTTCCTGTATGGAATGACAAAAGCTCAAATCTCAATAACAGACAATCTACCCATGGCAGCAGGCGGTGCTGGCCAAGTTTTGATGTGCGGCCCATCCTGGCGCCAGCTTCCGTGTTTCTCTTCTTTCTCATCCTCTCGTCGGACTCCACGGTGTTGGATTTCCAAGCAGCAGTAAATAGTGAGCAAGCACTTGTATGTCTTGGGGGGTGAGTCATTGAGCCTCCCACCTACCCCTGCTCTCCTGTTCTGTGTCTCTGCTTTCGATTTGGATGGATTTACGGGTTGTGAACTGTTCCTAGATCAGATTTGGACAGAGAGTGAGCCTGAAATACAAAACTCCCTTCCACCACCACTAACTCACTTCTCCAGATGCTCTGAGACAGAGAGAGACTGAGCGGGTGACATACAGTTCGTACTGAACCAGTGAGAAGTCTCCTCTCTAAGTCACAGGGACTATCTAGAAGCGTACACCCCCTAGCGAGGTCTAACTGGCTGCTTTCTACTCTCCTTATATGATCCTTTCAATCATAGGTTCATATTCTGACCAATTGTCTGTCTTTTCTCTCTTTCTCTATCGTAAAGTCCTTTCTACTTTTGATTCCCTATAGGCCAAATCAAATCAACGTGAATTGGTTGCATACACAGTTTAGCAGATGTTATAGTGGATGCAGCGAAATGCTTAAGTTACTAGCTCCTAACAATGCAGTAATATGTCAAACAAGTACCTACACAAAACGTCACCAAATAGCCGGTGCTTGATTGACCGTTTTTCCTGGTGAGGCTTTAGCGGTAAGTAGGCTCTTTTCCAACTGACCAGGGGCCAAAGGCGTTTGATCTAAAATCCAGACCCTCTCTTTCTCTGTCTTTGAATCACATGGTCCTTTATCGTTGTTGGCTCCCCTGTCTCGGTGCTACTACATGGTGAGCTAAGCTGCTCTCTGTTCCTGTTGATTCCCTCAGGTGTTACTGTAAAAGAGGAACACATTGTGTTGTTCATATCTGTAGTGCAGCAGTGTGCTGTAGTGAACACCTGAGTGTACACTTGTTGAGTGCCCTTGAGTGTAGCAGACCAGCTAAGTGTGTTTAGTACAGTAGCTATGTCCTGCCACCAAAAGCGTTGTGGCTCTAGCAAGTGTACTTCACTGTTGCCAAGGCTCTCAGAACTCTCAGTGTCCAAACTCAATCCCCTCTGGAATGGAATTCATTTCCTTTATGACACAATCGCCCTTTGACCTCCCGCATTCACCACACAATGGGTACTTAAAGAAGAAGAAAATACATTCTCTGCAGGGGAATGTGTGCTGAGCTGGGACGGGCCAGTATTAGATGTAGATCAGGTCAGACAGACAGGGGGACAGGAGTGAGGTAGACTGCTTTAAAGTTCAGGCGGGCTATGGGGCAAACTTTATGGCCTCTGTATTGTATATTTCAACAGCCTCAGCCCGCATTTTTTGTATATTGTGCAAAGTTACAATACACGCACATGCACGCTTACACACACGCTTACACACACACACCCACACACACACACACACACACACACACACACACACACACACACACACACACACACACACACACACACACACACACACACACACACACACACACACACACACACACACACACACACACACACTATGTAGGGGATTGAGTTGCTCTGTAGATCTGTTAGTCTACTGTAATGAAACAGAGGTACCGTGATCAGAGGTTTAGACAGCCTTGTCCGTTCTCATCCCTCCAATATTACATGAAGGAAGGGGACACATACTGTGTGTATTTGTGTGTGTGTGTGTGTGTGTGTGTGCGTGTAAAGTGGTGGGTACAGGTAGAGGTGAACCACAACCTTCAGCCCCCCCACAGAGCTTCAACAGGGGGCATTCTGGGAAATCATAACATGCTTATATAACATTTTAGGACTAACCTAAATAAGACATGAAGTCCTCATACACGTTGTGCTGGAAAAGGGGATGGAAACTGTTGTCATAAATGATCATTTCTTCTCTATATATCACAATACATTAAGTACTATGTGTAAAAAGTAAAACATTTCTGAGAAGGAAGTGTTTTGTTGTCTGATTAACTGCGCGTCTCTTTCTGCGCGAAGACTTAGACAGTAGAACACACAAATGATGCTAATCCTTCTTTTACAGGCTTATGTCCTGTGATTTGATCAAATAAGAATTGGGCAGGAAATGTATTCTTCTTCTGTTTATTCTTCTCTCGTTCGCCCTGTTTTCTATTCCTTCCTTCCTTCCGTTCATTCACCTCTTATGGAGTTGCTTACTACAGGTCTGAATTGATTCCTGCTGTCTATTGTAGCGTAGCCTTGGACTCTCTCTGACTGCCTTGTATGCTTATTATGAGCCTGGTACTTACAAACACATGCAGGGCATGTTCAGTGTGTTCCACAGCAGGTTACCATAGATCTAACATGGAGATATGCCTGTTTGAGCCTTTCAGAAATAAGTATAGAAGTCAGGTGGATTCTAACAGGTGTTTTGTGTTTATGCGTATTTGTCTTCACCGGCAGACAATGCATTTCTACCAGAGTCAGTTGCCAGTTGCCGAGACTCTGTGATCAGCTCATTCCTTTAGTCCTCCTTCTGTTCATGACCATATAATGCCTTGGCAAAGCAGTGTGCGTGTGTGTGTGTGTGTGTGTGTGTGTGTGTGTGCACATGATGTCCACATGAGGACACTCTTAATCAGGCCTCCTCTTTTGATTTCTCTCTCTCTCATATGCACTCACACACGCACATGCACAAACACAAACACACACACACACACACAAACAGTACATGACCATATTAATTCTAACACAGTGGTCATAATTCACATCAGAGCTTCCACTAAAGGCAAAGAAAGAGCATTCCCATGTCACTGAGGCATGGTGGCTGTATGTGAGGAGAGGAGAGGAGAGAGGAGACGAGAGGAGAAAGGAGAAGAAAAGATAGGAGTAGAGAGGAGAGGATTCCCTCACTGATATAGCCCTGCCCCTTCCCCACTCTCTGTCCTCCTCTCCTCCTATAATATCGCAGTATAACTGTTATCCAGGTCATGGGTGGGGCAGACCGTCAAGTCAACCACAGCCTGCAGCCATTGCGCTCTAATACACATACTACACACCATCCTTCTCGGACACACAAAATCTTCCAACACAGCCCAAACGTCATTTAATATAATCTTATTGAATGTCCCTGAGGCTAGAAATGCCAAAGTGACTACCTTGTATGTGTATTAAATGTGGAGGCACGAGGCAGTGCGTCACACATGAGAAGCTTTC
Source organism: Hucho hucho (assembly GCA_003317085.1). Classification (NCBI taxonomy): domain Eukaryota; kingdom Metazoa; phylum Chordata; class Actinopteri; order Salmoniformes; family Salmonidae; genus Hucho; species Hucho hucho. The sequence continues at coordinate 44,449 of QNTS01005629.1, forward strand.
TGGAGCGTTGCCTGTATGTATGTCCCAGTCCCAAATAGAACCCTATTCCATTTATAGTGCACTTCTTTTGACCAGGGCCCATAGGGCACTATATAGGGAATAGTATAGGGAATAGTGTGCAATTTGGGCCTGGGTCATAGCCATGACATCAGACTATAATATGAGCTCCCGTCCCTCTTCCGCCCCCATCCCTCCATCCCTCCATCCTCCACCTTCGTTGTTTCACTATTCCATCCCTCCATCCCTCCATCCTCCACCTTCGTTGTTTCACTCCTCTATCCCTCCATCCCTCCATCCTCGCTGTTTCACTCTTTCTTCCTCTTCCTCTCCTCTCATCTCTTAGCTGTTGTAGTGCCAGGCTCAGGTACTGTATTAAACCCAGACATAGACAATACATATTCAGACATTGGGCTTGCTTCAATCGAAGCAGGTAACATATTGTATTGTGGTGTGAAAATACAGGACAACAATCTCAACTTAATACATCACATTATTTCAACATGCTAATTCACATAGTGAAAATGATATTCACTTCACAGAAACCCCAGTCCCTGGTTTCAATACAACAGAATCATAAATCTACGTCTTTCCCTCTCATGGTACATGTGCTCACCTAGTCACTCATCAGCTCCCTTTCTGTCTCTGAAAGCATTAGTGCCTCTCTCAACACCTTGATGGCTTCCTCTTAGCAGCTATATTTTCACACACATGCACACACACACACACACACACACACACACTGCTCTTTCCTTGTGGAAATTGGCCCTCATGTGTTTGAAGCGGGATAACGTCCCAGGACACATTTACATCCATTTCCAACATAATAACTTTTTGAACTGCAGGAGTGCCAAACTGCTAGGTGTTCAGTTACTGATCAGCACACATTCACCTTAGGCTGTCAGAGTTGACCTTCTAAAAGGTTAGCTCATTTCCAATATAGAGAGATTCTAAGGAAATAAACAGCAGAAGAGGAAGCTCTTAGCCTATATGTCTGCTACATCAGATGCTGAGAGCAAATGGTCACGTGCCGTTGCCTCGGCGACACCAGACCTACAGTGTCCTAGCGATGATGGAGCTGTTACTGAGCAGGTTGGTTTCAAAACAACCCAGATGTTGCTGGCTCACACCTGACGTCATCGCACTCCACTCTCTTCAGAGGAAAACATTACTTTGCATAAAAGATGCATGGCCATTTCTCCCAACTGACAAAAGACTGAGGAGCATCCTTGTTTTCTAAATGGCTCTGTTGAAAAAGACATCTATAGGGATTGGTAAAGTATAGTGTGTGTGTGTAAAATCAAATACAAATGGGTAGTTATGCTTTAACCTCTTAAGCATCATTAAGGAGCGCTGGGGCACTAGCGCCCCGTTCCCGACACTACCCGGTGAAATGTAAGGCGCCAAATTCAAAATCCAAAAGTTGAATTATTAAACATTCATCAATATTCAAGTGTTGCATAGTCATCAAAATTTCTAAAAGGCTTTACGGTGAAAGCACAACACTTGATTGTTTGAGGATAGCACCTCATATATTTTCCACATTAGCATAAATTCATATCCAGCGCGGGTCACACAAAACCCATATAAGAGCTAAAATAAATCACTTACCTTTCAAAGAACTTCTGCTGAGGGCTTCCCAAGTGTCCAAAGAAGACATCCAATGGTTCTTTTGTTAGAAAAAGTCAATTATTATATCCATAAATCTCTGTTTGGTTGGCGCGTTATGTTCAGAAAATCCACCGTCGAGTCGCCCATTGAAACGTGAAGAGTATGCGTTCAAACTATACCTATCAACTTTGTCCAAACAAATCAAACATCATTTATAATTTATCCTTAGGTACACTTTTATGTATATTTACTATAATATTTCAACCGGATGATAACCTGAACGATAGAAAAGGAAAAAAATCAAAGAGCGCGCGAGACCGTAAGCGCGCATGTCATTCTATTTACTTCCTGGGTCCACGTCTAAATTCTTCTTCTATTCGCTTCTAATTCAACCGAACGTCATGAAACCCTGTCTAAAGACTGTTGACATCCAGTGGAAGCCATAGGTACTGCAGTCTAAGTCCTAGATAACAGCAAATCCCATAGGCAGCCAGGAGAAAAAGGTCATCTAAAAAAAAAAACTGCAAATCCAGATGGATTTTCCTCGGGTTTTCACCTGCTATATCAGTTCTGTTATACTCAAATACATTATTTTAACGGTTTTAGAAACTTCAGAGTGTTTCCTATCCAATAGTACTAATTATGTGCATATCCTAGTTTCCGGGCCTGAGTGGCAGGTATTTTACTTTGGGCACGCCAGACTCTCCAAAACCGACACCTCGGCTGCCACTCCCTAAGTTAAAGGCACAATCCTGAATTTAATCAGAGCAGAATCAGGTTCAGGGGAGAAACAGCTTTCAGTAGATGCATCATCTAAAGTGGATTGTGTACTGTAGGCTTAAAATAATAGAATAGGGCAGGTGAGACTGAATGATTGATGGGGTCTGTGTAGATATCAATATTGTTTGTGGTTGGGGTTATTACATTATCATAACACGCTTAATTTATTTAATATATTTATTTATTGAAATATTTATTTTGGTCACAGCTATAGTGGGAGGGAGAACCACCCTCTGGATGAATAATACATACATGTTTTACACGCACACGCACACGCACACACACACACACACACTCACATGCACTCATGCATGCATTCATGACACACACACACAGACACACACACACACTATACTTTACCAATCCCTATAGATGTCCTTTTCAACAGAGCCATTTAGAAAACAAGGATGCTCCTCAGTCTTTTGTCAGTGTAAAGAGAATGGGAACAGGGAGGTGAAGGGAGGAGGGTTAAATATTTGTGAATTATGAAAACAAGTGAATTAATTTTTTATCCTGTTTTCTGAGAGCTATTTTAAACATCAAGGGAATCCTTGGGCGCCGTGATGCATGCATGCTCTGACTGGTCGGGAAAAATAGCACAATGAGGGGAAAATGGAGCGAGGGAGAGGAGGAGAGGAGAAGGAGTGAGAGAGAGAAGAGAAAGAGAGAAAAGGGGGGGAGGAGGGGATGAGAGTTGGAGTGTCTGTCCACTGTCTCTGGCCTGATTTTTTTCTACTTCTGTGCAGTCGTCTTAAAAGATGTAATGGAATTATTTCCGGACCCGGAATAAGGCATGATAAGGAATCTTTTAAGTACTGTACGATGGAGAATGCATTATAGCAGCCAAGAGAATACCATCAGACATTGTCAAAATCATATTACCAGACTCATGTTGTCATCGTTATTGTCAATGGTACTTAATGGCAGACTGAGTTTAATTCACCCGTGGGACGATTGCATTATGTTATATCGACTGGCAGATAAATAGATTACCACTCTTTGGTATTGATAGTAGTTTATTACATCTTTACTAACCCAATGGTGGAGAACTTGTGGTTCAGAATGAGTTCAATTTCCATACATCTCCAAATGCCACTGATAATATGATGAGATATGAGAGGTGAGTTTGGCTATCTAGAAATCATCTTTGCATTGGTGTGACAATTTATGACGCATGCACACAGCACAGCAGAGCGATCATTCATTTGTTTCAAAACGTCCCGTTTTTCTTTCACAATTCCGTGGACAGTTCTCTTTTCATGGAATGCCCGGTGGAAGTCACTGAAAGATAGAGGCTATTCACTTCTCAAAAAAGGAAGTGGATCTCACGGTCGCCATGGTCGCCGTCTACCGTGGCGACCGAACTCGAGCCGACCAGCATGTACACATACCAAGAGAATCTGTCTTGAATTGTTGTTTGATGTTTTGCGTCCCGTGGATGTGTCTGTGTCTGAGAGCTTTAGAGTGTCGAGGCCATTCACTGACATTACCTTTTTATCTCTCCTTCTCTCCTTCTGTCTTCCTCCCACGCTATCTGCCTGTCACTTTTTTCTCTTGTCTGCTCTCTCTCTCTCTCTCTCTCTCTCTCTCTCTCTCTCTCTCTCTCCCTTTCCCCCCTCTATCTATTCCCTTTTTCTATCTCTCTCTCTCTTTCAATGCTTCGTTGAAACACCAGTTGTCCACTCTTCTTTCAACATGCTGTTTTGAAGCCAGCTGGCGGTCGGTCTGACTTTCAGCTATTCTACTGTACTGAGAAAGATCTGCGGGACGCTGCAAGCCCTGGTATACGCACGCACGCACGCATGCACGCACGTGTAAACACACACACACCCTTTTAATACATAGGATACATTGATCTCCTCCTAGCCAGGGTTCACAAAGAAAAGCTTTAGGAGCCCATACAGTATTCACCGTGCTCTAACAGCATATCGTCACGACTACTAAAGAAGCAACTGCAGAGCCTAACTCTCTATGGCCGCCTTATAACAGATTCCTGTCCAGCTCTTTCTCACGTCCCACTCAAACCATGATGTAACCACTGTCACTGTTAATAATGGTGTGATGACTGACTATTGCAAAGTTCTATTCTAGATTCGATTTTATTTGGTTCTATTCAAGCAGACATTTTTATCCAGAGTGATTTACAGCAGTGAGTGGATACGTTTTTGTACTTGTTCCCATACTGGTCCCCCGTGGGAATCAAACCCACAACCCTGGCGTTGCAAGCACCATGCTCTCCCAACTGAGCCACACGGGTGGCCCCAGGAACCGAACCCACAACCCTGCCGGCGTGCTCTACCAACTGAGCCACTCTTAGAGGAACTTGACTCTGTAACACTGCGACATGTTATATGACAGCACTGTATGATCAACAACAATCACTAATTATGAACCTACAGTATAACCTTCAGATGGGACATCCAGGTGGGAAAATTAACTACAGGGGGATACCTCGTAGTGGGGCCACTGCTCAGCAACCTGGTTGACTGTCACACCTGTGTTAACGTGTAAGAGATTGAGTGTCCGTTATAACAATGCTCAGTGGATTGACTGATTGGTTGACCGATGACGTTTGTTGTCCTTCTTTTCACAGCGAGACTCCAGTCTACCCGTTGTAAGATATAGTCATTCACTGCATCGTCTGATGTGAGTCAATTGAAGTCGTCTCTCTTTGCTGTACAGTCGATCTGTCATGATACAACGGGATGCGTGAGATAACAAGCTGCATTAGTCCCAGCGCTTTGGACAGTTCACCATTTCGTAGGTGTTTGGAATTTCGGAAGGGGAGGGGACATTCGGCCTGTAACTTGCAGAGAGAGAGAGAGAGAGAGAGAGAGAGGGTGGAGCTCTTTGTTCTGGTTCCGCTCCTTTCTTCTCTTAACACGTACGGGCCCACAATTTATTTGAGCATCTGACCAATTACGCAAGACTTTAGTGAGCAGTAAGCAGGAAGCAGCGAGCAAAAGCCCTATCACCCCTCCGTCACTGAGTGAAGCAACACATCACGAGTAGCACACGCACACGCACAAGCGCGCGCGCACACACACACACACACACACACACACACACACACACACACACTAGTCAATCAGCTGTCTCATCATCTTCTACATCGTCTACTGACAAAAATAACAGCTCATCTTCTCATCACGTCAGTCACTAGACAGGGATCATATGTAACGCATGGCTTGGATGTTTCATCTTCCTCTATATTATTCACTATCAGCCGTGTGTACACACACGCGCGCGCACACTTCACATACACACACACACGTGGATTATATTGGTAATCATTACTATTACTAGAGAGTGCCACCCTCCTCATTGAGTGCAGCATTCAGTCCGGTTTAACCAGGCTATCTTGCACACACCAAGCCAGGCTGATTAGTATCCAAGGTAGATTCAGGCGGTGCACAGTTCATTGTATGTAGGTCACATAGTATACAGTATATTAGAGAAGAGGAGAATCCCTCATCCGCCCTCCTTTTCTCTAGGCTAGTGCCGATGGGAATACCCAATTCATAGTGGGTGTGAGATATACTTATATATACAGTAGATGAGGGATGCTATTTAAATGCAAATGCCATGTTTTAATTATTTTGTTTAGGTTAGCATTTATAGTTATTTATTGGGTTGTTTGTGTTAATTAACTTAAACAAATAAGCTATTTGTAGTACATGTTATACACATACTGTACATATGCATTTATGTAATGTTATACACATACTGTACATATAATAATGTAACCCTACATAATATGTCACTGCTACTGCAGAGGAGGCTGGAATGGAATGCATTTTATGGTATCAAGCAAATCAAACATATGGAAACCGTATGTTTAACTCCGTTCCATTTATTCCATTCCAGCCATTACAACGAGCCTGTCCTCCTATAGCTCCTCCCACCAGCCTCCTATGTGCTACTGTGAAGACTCAGTAGGAGACTATGTCCGCTACCTTTGGCGTCATTCATGCTATCATGTGACATGGCTTTGTCTTGTATGTGAATAAATCAATGACTTTGCCCTCACAGACATATTCATTTCATTGCATATACTGTAGTCAGATATATGTGGCGGCTTGAGATGAAAAGTGCAACCCGGCAGCACTGGAAAAATCTTTCATCTTCCATCTTGAAAGTGAAATGATGGTTCTTTGAAGAACAGCCCACTAACTTACTTCTCTGTTAAATAACAAGTCGTGATACTTCAAACTAAAATTCTAACTGAAAATCATAGAAAATATGCTTTGTTTATTCATTAGGTGAATTTCGTATCTTCACAAATGGTTTTGAAGCATCGCCATGATTTTCATCATATTAACCAAAGAGTGCATGTGTGTGTTAATATGTAAACATACACACTTCCGTGCTTGTGAATAGCTTGCATATTTGTGTTAATAGCTTCCGCTCTCATGTAAACTAACAACATTCAAGTTGTTCATTCGGTTTGCTGAAATGTCCCGGACGTTCAGAATAAAATCCTCCGAGTGAAGATAGAAATGGAATGTCTAGAGCTGACTTGATTGAGTACATTGCATTCTATTCTACACACAATTTATCTTTATTGGAACTCTCCTAAACATTTCACCCTGAACAGGCCCCATATGTTGTAAGCCTGTGTGTCCCCACACATAAACACATACACAGTATCTACCACCAGTTGTTTACAATGGAAATAGCTTGTGGAATCTAAAATGTCTGTCTCTGTGAGCCTGTGTTTTCTGTAGGGTGCTAGCTCTAGTCTGTGCACCACTCCAGCACTACAGCCTCACTATAATGGATAGGCTACGCAGGCCGGCAGTCCCGATTCTGTCACTTCAACACTCCTCTGCTCCCAGCAATCCGTTTGAGCAAAGGACAGCCTCTGCTAAGGGAATCCTATGGGGGCTTTGGGTTCTCTCTCTCTCTCTCTCTCTCTCTCTCTCTCTCTCTCTCTGCATGTGGAGGGGAGAGTGCTTAGATGAAGACACATTCTCTATGAAATGTTTAGATATATGAACTCTTGAATATGTCAGAGAGAAAGAGAGACGTGTGATAGATTCCGCCTGTAATAGATTCAGAAGGTGTCTCAGTCTGGAAAGAGACAGCGTGTTTGAAGTGGTGTGTCTAAGAGATCGGTAGCAGAGCAAGCAGAGAGATACGCCCACAACAACCATCACGCCACATGGTTGCTTTCAGGATCAATACAAAGCATCCAAATATACTTGCACTGTTGTGAGATGAGGCTATTTAAAGGGCTGGCTGATTTTGTTAGTCAAAAAATGTGGTCATTGACAATATGGTAGACTACTGTCAGTTTTAGATTTTGCCTCAACTTAGATCTCTGTATTGAGTATCAAAATTCAGAATATACTGTAGACATGCACGCACACACACACACACACACACACATACACACACAAACACACAGAAAGAGCCAGGCAGATCCATAGCCACAGGGTGTGTTATCATGTTACCTACAGGATCATATAGTGGACATAGATGACAGCAGATCCACATGTGGGGTCAAACCCCAGGTCTAATGTAGCCTGTCCTGAATTTCATAGAACCCAAACTAGATGGTTTAAAGCCTACTGTATGTGTTCAGTCAGAGAGGCTGATGTAGGACATACAATGGTCTTCAAAGTGGTTGAACCTTCATTGTATGACAACAAATACACAAAAGGGCTAAAATGAACACAGACACGTATGCATACACATACATACATACTCACGACCTATAGTCCTAAAGTACATAGTAACATACATACTCACAACCTATAGTCCTAAAGTACATAGTAATATACATACTCACAACCTATAGTCCTAAAGTACATAGTAACATACATACTCACAACCTATAGTCCTAAAGTACATAGTAATATACATACTCACAACCTATAGTCCTAAAGTACATAGTAATATACATACTCACAACTTATAGTCCTAAAGTACATAGTAATATACATACTCACAACCTATAGTCCTAAAGTACATAGTAACATACATACTCACAGCCAATAGTCCTAAAGTACGTAGTAACATACATACTCACAACTTATAGTCCTAAAGTACATAGTAACATACATACTCACAACCTATAGTCCTAAAGTACATAGTAACATACATACTCACAACCTATAGTCCTAAAGTACATAGTAATATACATACTCACAACTTATAGTCCTAAAGTACATAGTAACATACATACTCACAAC
>QNTS01005629.1:61266-73839 GCA_003317085.1 Hucho hucho
TTCCCTTCCCTTCCCTTCCCTTCCTTTCCCTTCCATCCCTTCCATCCCTTCCCTTCCATCCCTTCCATCCCTTCCCTTCCTTCCCTTCCCTTCCCTTCCCCTCCCTCTCCTACCCTCCCCTTTGCCTCCTCCCCCACAGTGCTTTCACATACACAATTTACACATAAGAACCACATACCCCCGCCCCTCCACTAAAAACAGGTTATAAAATGTTACACTTGGGGTTGGAGTGTAGAGAGAGAGAGACAGAGGAGTAGAGAGACAGCAATAACCTTCCATAACAAAGCCATCACCTACAGAGAGATGAACCTGGAGAAGAGTACCCTAAGCAAGCTGGTCCTGGGGCTCTGTTCACAAACAGAAACAGACCCCACAGAGCCCCAGGACAGCAACACAATTTGACCCAACCAAATCCTGAGAAAACAAAAAGAGAATTACTTTACACATTGGAAAGAATTAACAAAAAAACAGAGCAAACTAGAATGCTATTTGGCCCTAAACAGAGAGTACACAGTGGCAGAAAATCTGACCACTGTAACTGACCCAAAATTAAGGAAAGCTTTGACTATGTACAGACTCAGTAAGCATATCCTTGCTATTGAGAAAGGCCGCCGTAGGCAGACCTGGCTCTCAAGAGAAGACAGGCTATGTGCACACTGCTCACAAAATGAGGTGGAAACTGAGCTGCACTTCCTAACCTCCTGCCAAATGTATGACCATATTAGAGACACATATTTCCCTCAGATTACACAGACCCACAAAGAATTTGAAAACAAATCCAATTTTGATAAACTCCCGTATCTACTGGGTGAAATACCACAGTGTGCCATCACAGCAGCAAGATTTGTGACCTGTTGCCACAAGAAAAGGGCAACCAGTGAAGAATAAACACCATTATAAATACAACCCATGTATGTATAATTATTTTCCCTTTTGTACTTAAACTATTTGCACATCGTTACAACACTGTATATAGACATAATATGACATTTGAAATGTCTTTATTATTTTGGAACATGTGTGAGTGTAATATTTACTGTTCACTTTTTATTGTTTGTTTCACTTTTGCTTATCCATTTCACTTGCTTTGGCAATGTAAATGGTAATGAATATTGAATTGTTTCCCATGCCAATAAAGCCCCTTGAATTGAATTGACAATGAGAACGAGGGAGTGAGAGAGGGGGAAGGGAGAGAGAGAGAGCGAGAGAGGGAGGGAGGGAGAGAAAGGGGAGGGAGGGAGAGAGAGCGAGAGAGAAGGAAAGAGAGAGGGGGGGAAAAGAAAGATAGGGGGAGAGAGAGAGTGAGGGAGTGAAGGTTCCCTGCCATGGTCATTGTCCTCCCCGGCGCGTCTTTAAGTAACTGTTCTGCTGCTCGCTCATTAGTCCTGACCCACTTCTGAAATAGAGAGAGAGAGAGCGTAAAGAGAGAGAGGGAGATGGAGGGAGAGAGAGAAAGAAAAACGGGGCAGCTTAAACATATAATTTTGTTTTTGTAGACCCCATAAGCTTTCTTTTCTCACTGTCTCTCTCATCCTCTCTCTCTATCTCTCTCTCCATCCCTTCTCTCTCTCTCTCTCTCTCTCTCTCTCTCTCTCTCTGTCTTTGTCTCTGTCTGTCTCTGTCTCTCTACCTCTCTCTCTATCTCTTCTCTCTCTGTCTCTTCTCTCTCTCTATCCATTATCTCTCTCTCTTTGTCTTTGTCTCTGTCTCTCTAGCTCTCTCTCTCTCCCTTCCAATGCCAAAATAACTACAACCATATGGCGATGGTACTCAATGTGACCAAATCCAAAATGTGCCCCATCACAGTTTGTCAGCAACAGCAACAGAGTCTGTCTATGTTTACCGACAGGGGTTGGCGGGATTAGATGGTTGTTTACTTCTGAGTGAGCACCACCCACCTTTGGGAGAAAACGTGTTAGCTCCGGCCTCTGGAAAATCTTCAACAGCTGGACTCTAACCATTTGAAGTTCCCAGTTCAATTAGTTGTTTCCCTGCATGTCATCTCTTCATTACCATACTCTCTAGAGTCTAAAGAGTAAGGTGCTGAAAGCAGAGGGTCTGTGACTATTTGTCCAGGCAGTTGTTGCTTTCTTGAGATAATAATGAATGCCTTGGGGTGTTGGATAGCAGAATAGTGACAGTCTCTCTCTCTCTCTCTCTCTCTCTCTCTCTCTCTCTCTCTCTCTCTCTCTCTCTCTCCCCTTTTCTCTCACTCTCTCTCTCTCTCTCTCTACCTCCCTCTATGCGGCTGCGGGTCTCCTATACTTCATCGTGGCATACTTGGCTAACCACAAATATAGCCGAACCCACAGAAGAAAATGATCAATGCAAATCTCTTTAGCAGGCGAAGGGAAGGGACAATTGGAGGGAGAGGGCAAGGGATGACAGAAGGAGGGATGGAGGGAGGGAGGTAGCTGAATGAGGAGAGATGTGCTGTGGAGAAACAAAACGACAGCGATGGTGGTGACGACGGAGAGATGGGAGGTGCTCTTTCGCTCTCTCTCTCGCTCTCTCTCTGATGGATAGAGGGATGTTGTTTTGGAGTTAGCAGGAGGGATAGCTGGAGTGGGTTTGAACGAGGAAGGATGGAGATTAACAAGGTAATGGTGTCGATTTTTCAGAAAGCAAATACCTCCTACCCATATATCAACGCGGCAACACACGCTTACACAGACATTAATCACTGTACACACACACACACACACACACACACACACACACACACACACACACACACACACACACACACACACACACACACACACACACACACACACACACACACACACACACACACACACACACACACACACACACACACACACACACACACACACACACACACACACACACACACACACACACACACACAAACACACACACATAAACATATCTGGTCTCCCCAAACACTTAGATTTAGAAATACAGAGCATTAGGAAGTACTATGTGTGGGGGGTGGGGAGTGCAGCACGTGCAGCTGTGGTCATAAAGTAGGCTCTTAACGGTGATGCCGGTACTGACGAACATGGTGATGATCCTGATGATGTTATGGTGTTGATTATGGGGACGGGGATGCTGAATGTTATGGTGATGACTGGTTGTGACAAAAGTTCTATTTGTTGACTAAAAACTCCTGCCTGATTTCAATAAACTATTCCTTGTCGTCCTCAACCATCTCCAATCTCTTGTTGATTCTATCAGGAAGTACAGCACTTCCACATTGTAAAGCATTCATAGCTTGGAAAATAATATAATTAAATTGGAATCAAGCCGGTCTCTGAGGCAGTTTGAATTTTGAAGCACTATTGATTTATCTGTACTGGATTGGCCGCAGGGGGAGTGAAATGAAATACCCAGGCTGCACTCCCCCATCTACAGCTAGCATCATGCTGCTGTTGCTATCAACAGAGCTCCAACGGATGAATGTATGATCATCCATCCTTAGCACTCTCTTGGATCTTTGTAACAGAGCTGTGTGGGATTTTCGCGGCTGATAGATTTATGTTGATCAATTTGAATGACTAATTGACTCTGTTCCTTCACTTGGGGTAAAGTTATTGGATGTTGCTTGTCTTTTAGGACAGCGGAGCTTTTTTCTGTTCGTTAAAACAGTCAAGTTGAGACTATTTTTGTCACATTACTGACTCTGGTACATAAATAATCGACTACTGGCCCACTGTGGATTGCATCAATGATTGAGCCTGAAAATATAGTTAGAGAGTGTACTATGCTGTGAAATGGGGGCTGAAATGACACGGATCCCCTCCAAACTGAGGTTCTGTGACAAAAATACTCTCATTCTCTATGAGTGTGGTTAAAATGTTGAACCAGTGTTTTCAGTGATATAGTTCTATAGAGATCCCTCACACTCTACCAACTACAAACTCACCTTAGGGCTTGTCTAGGCTCTTTGATTACATTCTTGATGGTCTGTGATTCAGACTGTGGGTTCCACGAGAGATATCTGAATCAACTTGATACAGTACCTGTGCAAGCCGTAAGGTACACATCACCATTCCCTTCACCCACCAGTGGGTATTGGCTAAGAGAAAGTGATCCATAACTCTCTCTCACCCAAGAGGCAGAGGGAGTTAGTGAGCCGTGGGGGTCATGCGGAGAAGGGGGCAGGCAGGGAGAGAGGAAGGGAGAGAGGTAGGGAGGCAGGGAGATAGGCAGGGAGTGAGGGAGGGAGGCAGGGAGATAGGCAGGGAGTGAGGGAGGGAGGCAGGGAGATAGGCAGGGAGAGAGGGAGGGAGGCAGGGAGCGAAGGAAAGAAGCATGTAGGCAGGCCTATGGGAGGCAGGGAGAATGGGAGGGAGGTGGAGAGGCAGGCTTGGAGGCAGAGAAGCAATCCTACCGTGTTTCAGAAAAGGGTACATGGAGGGAGGGAGGGAGGCAAGTCTGGGAGTCGTGTTCCATTGCTCCAGGGTGATTTCTAGCCTGGCCTTGGCACTGATAGGACCTGAGCCATAAAACTTCCTGCCTGGTCCTAGTGTAGTCTATTTAGGCCAGAAAGACCCGGACGGGGCTTCCCTCTCTTACCTTCTGTCTGCTCCACTCCTCTCCGGCCTGCAACTATGCTAACAAGCCTTTTCATTGTTACAGCTTGAGGAGCAAAGTTCTGAGAGAAAGGTCAAGGTACCAGGGCAACGCCACCGATCACGTTCGATGAGTGTTCTGACTGGGGTCTCTGGGAAAGTGGACTTTGGCTAGCGCTGGACTGGCTATAACTGGACAATAGTTTCTCTTACAGTCTTCTAGAATTTTTAGTTGTTTGCTTGTATTTTGGAGCAGAATTGTATTGAAGTCAAGCAACTGTTTTGTTGTGCTCTGTTCAGATGGGTACAATTGCTTACCTCAAGGCCTTTGTTGATTAGCCTACTCTACCAGACTGTATGTTCTCCAGGGCGCCACTGTATAACCCCATTGTTTGTCTAAATGACGTGTGACACCAAGGTCATGGGTTCAAAACCCAGCCAGGAATACAGTCATTTGTTGACATTACATCAACACTTACTGTCATTTAGTAAACATCAACTGATTATGACACATTTAACATGTAGCTTGGAGTAAATTACCCTGTGTGTACTGTCAATCTAGAGCACAGTAGAACATACTAGAACTGCATACTCAATCTAGCTAGACAGGGTTATAGTCATTGGACTTTGATAGTGCACAGTGACAGACAATAAAATCTATAGATTGGTGCAATTTCACTGGTGTTTCAGGCTAATAGCAATTATCTAGCCTGAGATTTGTCATTTCCCATCCCATTGTCCTTCCGACAGGTAGCCTACATTGCGCCACATATTTGTGTTGAGAATCGTTGTTTTACAATGATTGCTTTACGATTGAATTTTCATGCTACTGGCCAGTTCTTAAAGGACCATCTTTAAATGTATAATGGAATTTGTCCCCGGGTGAAAATTGGATGCTTTGTCTTCTATCGATTCTTGAGGTTCGCCTTTTGTTTTGGAGCAGAGTATTCCTCGTTTTGTTATGCTGTGTGCAGAAGACAGCCAGACAGCAAACTGTCACTGTCCACTCATCATCGCTTATTCTGTTCAATTGTGTTGTCATCATTAAAGGATGTCAGCTAAAGAACAGTCAATTCATTTCCAGTTATCAGACGATACTAAGACCTTATGAGGCGTTCATAGATACTATAATGCATTATACCTGTTTGCCTTATGTAAAGTGTTACCCTCGGGCTATATTGTACATTGTCAGTCTTTTGCAACGGAACAGGAAAGCATCATAGATGCTAGCTCCCTAGCAAGGTCACTAAATATGTGTATACAACCAATAAAATGTGATTTGATTTCATTAGCAACGCCATTAGCAGTGCTGCAGTGTCTCTCAGGATGGACTCCATAAAGATACACTTTGTTTAATGCTGTTGCCGAGTGTTCCTGGTTTATGATGCTGCCTGCACTGACACAGAGGCTAATGAATGACCTCTAATTACAGTGCAGTTAGTACCAGCACCATCATTTAGCACTTCCTGTTTGTCCCCCCTGCAAATGAACATGAATCAAACCCAGTTAATAACGCTATAGCAGAACACAGACATGGACACTCTTCTCATTCCCCAATGTCATCCTGGTGTTAAGACATTGTTGTGGAATTGGTGGCTTAAAGGGAGACCAAAGGTGATTGAGGATAGTGATGGGGAGGAGGATGATGTTGAGGAGGAGGAAGGGAGGGAAGGGAAAGGGGAAACCTAGTCAGTTGCACAACTGCATGCGTTCAACCAAAATGTGTCTTGTTAGAGGTTAATGGTGTAGCAAGACTTCTAAAGCAGGTGAGAATACACGATGAGATCGCGGTGATGAATCGTTCCGAGCTGTAATACTCCCAACGTAATGACTGCAGAGGTAGTGAGTGCAGTGTACTATGTCCACAGACTGAGACAGTTCAAATTCTGTTGGTTCAGAATTTAAGATGAACTGCGGGGCCAGAAGAGAGAGATCAGGGTTCAAACCACTGCGTCTGTTGTTGTGTCTGCTGCTCTTGAGGGAAGCACCCAGGTACTTAACCCCTGTGTTTTATTACGAGCCCTCGCTGACGTCGTAAAAATAGGCCTTTTATTTATTTTATGCCTCTTTTGGGTGATAGCAGCCACAGACCTCATGTATTATGGAAGACATGTGGAAAGGTTGCTGTTGGATTGTTGGACTGGTAAAGTGTTGCCAAGGGCACCGATGTCTGTTTCAAGCCATGGGTGTTTCGTCCAAAGACTATTCTCTTTACCACAGTTGCTAGAGAGATCAGCTTTGTTACTGTCAGCTCTCTGGGTGATGTGGTAGTGAAACTATCTAACTAAAAGCCTTTGAGCAATAGAAGGTAACGTTTCAAAGGGAAGAGATACACATGAGTGCGAAAGACGTTCCGGCTTGATGAAAGACTGCATTCCTCTTGCTGTGCAGGTATACATTAAAATAGAATGCATTGGCATGCCATTGGGAACCAACCTATGGAAATGCATAGGATGCAGCTGTCTTTTCCCGTCTCTCACAGTGATGTGATGGCACAACCTACAGTCCCTAATGCCCCTGCTTAGTGAACGTATGGGTTGATTACAGGGTATCTGTTACTGGAGGGCATCACTTACTATGCTCTCACAGAAACACTATACATCGCTATTGATTATAGTAGCATCCCCAACACATAGCCCACAGTTACCTTATTCGCCCCCAATGTTTTTTGAGCACATTTTTTTTTATTTTTTATTGCTGGGCATAGAAGACTGTAAAAACACCAGGAAGTCAGCTCCAAGTGGTTTGGAAATCTGTTCCCAAGTATTCCCACGCATAATAGAGAGACACATGTAAGCAATGATTATGTTTTAGTCAAATATTATATATGTTTGGGCTTCTTGCAGTCAATTTGCAGTCTATAATTTATTTGTAATTATGTCGCGGCCCCCAAACCATCCTCTCAAGAAGAACATCGTCCTGCGGCTAAATCTAGTTGATCCCTGACAAGTTTTAATACTCCCAGTGACATATAGTATGATACCCAAGTTTATGCATGCTTATAACAAGTGATGATACAATAATAATGTATTAAACCGGTGAGCTTTAAGTAAAGTCTTACCCAAAAAGCATACAGGTTTGGATTTATTTCAACGTTTATTTGGCCCATACCATGAGAGGTTAAGGTTAAGGATATTAGATTAAGCTGACCCGGAATTAAAGCTAGTGAATGAATAATACATTTACCATGAGTCATCCTGTGGAAAATGGTGCTATGGAATAATGCATTTGACATCACTTAAAAGAAGACGGAGCTGCTTTTCAGCCCCCCAAAATGGCCGCTTTCCCCACACAGCAAGTTAATTGAGCAACACTATGTGGATGAGAGGACAGTGGTGTTTCTAAATTGTCAACGAAGACCCTAATCTGACACAACCCAAAAACAGGATGTGCTTTATACCATGATGCTATTGTTAGCGATAGCTTTAAGTTATTTTTCGTTACGGCAAATCAAATCTGAAATTTCAAAGTGGAAACTTTAGAAGCCTCAAAAACACTACAAGTTTGCATTTCCTGCAATGCAGGAAGATCCTACATCCGTGCATATACTGTAGCAAATGGTGCTAATTGACAGACATCCCTGACGCAGGACTTTTCCAGTGAAGTACCCTTCATGTTGAGGGATTTTGAGGGATAGCCTCCTCTAAATGGCAGCTTGCCTGCCAGTACCCTGTGTTGTTTAGTTCTGTCAGGACTTAGCCTGTATAGCAGTTGTGGGATTCAAATCAAATCAATTTGGATTTGTCACATGCGCCAAATACAACAGGTGTAGACCGTACAGTGAAATGCTTACTTACAAGCCCTTAACCAACAATGCTTTAAGACGTTAAGAAGAAAAACGTGTTAAGTACAAAATAGATAAGTAAAAAAATATATAAAATAAAAGTAACAAATAATTAATCAGCAGCAATAACAATAGCGAGGCTATATACAGGGGGTACTGGTACAGAGTCAATGTGCGGGGGCACCGGTTAGTTGAGGTAATTGAGGTAATATGTACATGTAGGTAGAGTTAAAATGACCATGCATAGGAAATAAACAGAGAGTAGCAGCAGCATAAAAGAGGGGTCTGGGTAGCCCTTTGATTAGCTGTTCAGGAGTCTTATGGCTTAGGGGTAGAAGCTGTTAAGAAGCCTCTTGGACCTAGACTTGGCGCTCCGGTACTGCTTGCCATGTGGTAGCAGAAAGAACAGTCTATGACTAGGGTGGCTGGAGTCTTTGACAATTCTTAGGACTTTCCTCTGACACCGCCTGGTATAAAGGTCCTGAATGGCAGGCAGCTTAGCCCCAGTGATGTACTGGGCCATACGCACTACCCTCTGTAGTGCCTTGCGGTCGGAGGCCGAGCAGTTGCCATACCAGGCAGTGATGCAACCAGTCAGGATGCTCTCGATGGTACAGCTGTAGAACCTTTTGAGGATCTGAGGACCCATGCCAAATCTTTTCAGTCTCCTGAGGGGGAATAGGCGTTGTTGTGCCCTCTTCACGACTGTCTTAGTGTGTTTGGACCATGATAGTTTGTTGGTGATGTGGACACCAAGGAACTTGAAGTTCTCAACCTGCTCCACTGCAGCCCCGTCAATGAGAATGCCGGTGTGCTCGGTCCTCCTTTTCCTGTAGTCCACAATCATCTCTGTCTTGATCACGTTGAGGGAGAGGTTGTTGTCCTTGCAACACACGGCCAGGTCTCTGACCTCCTCCCTATTAGCTCATTGTGGTTGGTGATCAGGCCTACCACTTAGGTGTCATCGGCAAACTTGATTCAGGTGTTGAAGTCGTGCCTGGCCGTGCAGTCATGAGTGAATAGGGAGTACAGGAGGGGACTGAGCACGCACCCCTGATGGGCCCCCGTGTTGAGGATCAGCGTGGCAGATGTGTTGTTGCCTACCCTTACCACCTGGGGACGGCCCGTCAGGATGTCCAGGATCCAGTTGCAGAGGGAGGTGTTTAGTCCCAGGGTCCTTAGCTTAGTGATGAGCTTTGAGGGCACTATGGTGTTGAATGCTGAGCTGTAGTCAACGAATAGCATTCTCACATAGGTGTTCCTTTTGTCCAGGTGGGAAAGGTTAGTGTGGAGTGCAATAGAGATTGCATAATCTGTGGATCTGTTGTGGCGGTATGCAAATTGTAGTTGGTCTAGGGTTTCTGGGATGATGGTGTTGATGTGAGCCATGACCAGCCTTTCAAAGCACTTCACGGCTACATACGTGAGTGCTATGGGATTGGTTGGTCATATAGCCGCAGAGCAATCCAGTCGGGTTGTTGTGGAAACAGCTTGGTGATGCTGTGAGCCAGGATGTCTATGTGTTTATTTCCATCACTGTAGTCTGTCTATAGGCTACATGAGGATCAAATACTGTACGGCCATGGAGATCCTGTAAAATTCTATATGTAATTCTACGTGAATGGCTAATGGCCGTATTGCAGAGCCAAAACGGAAACATCTCTGCAGTAAAACTGTGTACGTCACCGCACATTCAGAAACGTTTCTCTTTCTCCACCAGGCTCCAGAGAGTTAGTTTCTCATCCAAATCTACTAGGTTTCAATTTTCTCTGACCGCCAAAAAAAAACATGATGTGTTAAGACGTACATCACCATGGCAGTGCGTTTTGAATGAACCTTTCTTTGGTACGTGAAGCGGCTTTAATATCATCCAGTCCCCCCACCCCTTCCCCACCCCTCTCTCCTCCACTGTATCCTCTTTGTATTAATCTGAGTCTGTCTCTTAGCAACCGGATGATTGACAGTTGAGGATTGCTTAAAGCGGCTCGGGGAGATGCTGTCATCTAGAATCATACGCTCCCACAACAAAGACAATTATAGTCAAGGTCTTTTCTTTTCATCACCTTGTGTTGATTCAATCCTTTGCTGTTTGACATGGAGGGATGGTCATCGTATTAGGTGTTTAGATCAACACCCTTTTGTTTGTATTCATCGTTACATTTTAGCAATGATGTTTGAGACAATTATTGACAAAGGAACTTAGATTATTATGGTTTGATTGTTTGTTTTGTGATTTTGGTTAGTCCTCTCTGTGTGTGGTGTGAGATGATTTGATGTGTCATTTTTACACACACACACACACACACACACACACACACACACACACACACACACACACACACACACACACACACACACACACACACACACACACACACACACACACACACACACACACACACACACACACACACGTGCACATGCAAATACACACCCACACACATTACCACACACAGTTTTAGTAGCCTTGTAGTAACCAGAAAATGTATTCCCTATTCCCTTTCAAAATAATTTTTTTCTTAACCCTTAAACCTTAACCTTAGCCCTAACACTAAACCTAACCTCTAACCCCTAACCCCTAACCTTAATTCTAACCCTGACTGTAATTTTAACCCGAACCCTAAACCCTAAGCCTAAAATAGCATTTTTCCTTGTAAGGACCGGAGAAGTGTCCCCACTTGGATAGTTAAAAAAACACACACACACACACAAAAACACACCACTTATTGCTTTATAAAGTCTTGAGAGCATCGATGTCTCTGGGCTTGGTTGTGTTTTCAGTCTCACTGTCAGTGGTGGAAAAAGTACTCAATTCTCATACTTAATAGAAAATGACTCAAGTAAAAGTGAAAGTCACCCAGTAAAATACTACTTGAGTAAAAGTCTAAAAGTATTTGGTTTTAAATATGCTTAAGTATCAAAAGTAAATGTAGTTGCTAAAATATACTTAAGTATCAAAAGTAAAAGTAAAAGTACGAATAATTTGTAATTCCTTATATTAAGCAAATCAGACGGCACAAGATTATAATTATTATTATTTTTAACAGATAGCCAGGGTCACAATCCAACACTCAAACATAATTTACAAACAAAGTATTTGTGTTTAGTGAGTCCACCAGATCAGAGGCAGTAGGGTATTCCCCTGGCACTGAATTGGACCATTTTCTGTCCTGCTAAGCACTCAAAATGTAACGAGTACTTTTGGGTGTCAGGGAAAATGTAAATAACTTTCTTTAGGAATGTAGTGAAGTAAAAATAAAGTTGTCAAAAATATAAATAGTAAAGTAAAGTACAGATTACTAAGTATTTTTACTTAAGTACTTTACACCACTGCTCACTGTAGTGGAGGTCAGAGGAACTGTAAGTAATACAATGGAAGGGTTGAAAAGGAGGAGAGAACGCCGGACCAGGGCCAGGGCTTGAGTGAAGGCTGGGAGAATTGTTTTAGAGCAGGCTTGTAATGTAGCCAGTGACAGCTGCTATCATGTACCATTCCCCAGGCAGTACAGTGCATGACCTCTCTGGAGCATAACTCTGATTATCCTTTTGTAGAAGAGCAATACTGTGTCAGGGACCAAGAACCTGCTATTGCCAGAGGAAGAGGAGTGGCACACTGCTAGTATCAGTGCAAAAGCAAATTAACACTATCTCTCCAACCAAGGTGCATGAATGGAGGAGCCAACAGTAGAGATGAGAATATACATTTTTCCACCTTGCCTGCATAATTACCCCCTCTGGGATAAAGAATAAAACATTAACATTTAATTGAATTGAAAGAGGTATTACGAAACTATACACTCTTAGGAAAAGGGTTCCAAAATGGTTCTTCGGCTGACCCATAGGAGAACTCTTAATGGTTACATGTAGAACCCTCTGTATAAAGGGTTATACATGGAACCCAAAAGGCTTCTACCTGCAACCAAAAAGGGTTCTTCAAAGGATTCTCCTATGGGGACAGCCGAAAAACCCTTTAAGGTTCTAGATAGCACCTTTTTTTCTAAGAGTGTACCCTCCCCTGTCCCCTGTGCTCATCAAATCCCTCTCCTGTTATCTCCATCACTCCTCCATCACTCCTCCTCCATCCCTCCTCCATCCTCCTCCTCCATCCCTCCTCCTCCCTGCCTCCTCCATCACTCCTCCATCCTCCTCCTCCATCCCTCCTCCTCCATCCCTCCTCCATCATTCCTCCATCCTCCTCCTCAATCCCTCCTCCATCCCTCCTCCTCAATCACTCCTCCATCACTCCTCCAT
>QNTS01005631.1:17445-35347 GCA_003317085.1 Hucho hucho
GTGCAAAATAATAAGTGCATTTCTCAGAACAATTTGTACAAACTGCAATATACAATAGATATGTTTCTAAAGCTAGTCAGTCACTAAAAATCCTTAGTACATCTCTCAAAAGTAAATATTCATGCCAATGATCATGTCAGTGTCATCAGAATGATAAGTCATTGAGTCATTGTTCACGAACAAGGTCGTCAAAATGTTTAGGCATGTTGTCAATGTAACTGTGTACTTTGACAGTATTACCTGATGTAAACTTAGGCTACAGTTTGGATGACAGTTACTGTATTGAAAATGCACAAGGCTGCACTTCTATGGCATATATCAATTTCAACAGTACTATTTACATATTACTGTATGTGGGTTATTGATTGAAAGAGACTGGACAACCCAAGGGGCACAAAGGAAAAAAAACTAAATTAGAAAGAAACACAGGAAACCACCCCTAAGGCACAACTTTGCCCGCAGCACTGTTCTAGTGCTGTCTCTACACATCCAGACGTTCCTGTCTGTCGGCCCACATATTCTCATCCACATCACACCGGATATTTTCCCTTCCAATGCAACGTGGAAAGAATCTTTTGGAATGCCTTATCCATCCTCTGCAGGCGTCTACTGTGATGTCCTCACATGCTGCATCCATTGCAGCCAGCAGGGTCATCTGTGTGTGTGGCTGACGATCGTACACCTTCCACCTCCATGCTGAAAAGAACTCCTCAATTGGGTTAAGGAATGGTGAATAAGGTGGGAGGAATTCTATGAGCATCCTCGGGTGGGTCACAAACCATTGCCTTATGATGTTTGATCGATGGAAACTCACATTATCACAAATGACCACATACTTTGGCAAATCCTCTCTAAACAGACCCCTCTCATCATCAGGGATGAGAGCCCTGTAGAGAGTCTCTAAAAAGTTGAGTAGATGCTGGGTGTTGTATGGCCCTATAAGGGGGATATGGGTTAGGACACCATGCTCCGAAATAGCAGCACACATGGTAATATTTCCTCCCCGTTGGCCTGGCAAATCCACAGTAGCTCTGTGACCGATGATATTCCGACCCCGCCTTCTGCATTTGGTCAGGTTGAAGCCAGCCTCATCCACGTATACAAAGTTGTGAGAAGGTTCACTTGATTCCAACTCCATTATACGCTATATCCCAGAACACACAGTTGAATTTGTTTTGGTAAGGAAGAGTGACATAAAATGTATATATATTGCATGTTCCTTCCACAGCAATGGAAATGTGTGCAGTTTATGCTTACTGTACTATGTATCACTATAAAATGTTGCTGTAAAGTAGTTACATAGATATATGTTTTACCTGTACATACTGGTACCGTAGCTCCTTAACTCTGTCCTCATTCCTTTGGAATGGTACACGGTACAGCTTTTTCATACTCATCTGGTTTCTATGCAGCACCCTGTCGATGGTTGAGATGCTAACCGTATGGATGTTTTCAAAGACATCATTGTCTTCTATAATGGTCCTTTGTATTTCCCTGAGTCTCATGGCATTGTTTGCTCGGACCATGGTGCAAATAGCCTCCTCCTGTTGAGGTGTGAAAAGGCGTCCTCTGCCACCGGTTTGAGGTAATCTTGCAGTCCTATGTGGGGATAGGACTGCAGACAAAAACTATGCGAACACACATTTTACTGTAAAACATACAGGTGAGTGCATGTAAGGTGCAGTATGTATCTGTATAGAGTATATTTCTGTATGCTGTGAAATACAAGTGGACTACTGTAATATGAAGCATTGTAGGAAGTATACAGTATACTGCTTATATACAGTAACAGTGCACTGTACATTGGTGGACATACCTGTTCTCTCTTCGAAACGTTTGAACTATTGAGGACACGGTTGATCTCCCAATATTCAGCTGCACCCTTCGACCCGCCTCAGCCATTGTAAGGCCATGATTGACAACATGGTCTACAATAGTGGACCTTATGTCATCAGATATGCGCCTATGTCCTCTTCTGCCTCTTCCTCTGTTTTGCCTTCCACCATGCATCCTTGCTCCTCTTCTTCCTCCTCTTGGCTGTTGACCCTGTTTGTTTCCTGGTCCATCCATTATTGGAAAATTGCAACTCTGTGTTGTGGTCTGTCTATATATGCTTGCCAATTGATTCTTCATGAGATGCACCTTTGAGCAATTTAGACAACTGGTTGATTGTTGGTTGAACTAACACTTTACATTCCTTCATGAGTGAGGGTCAATTTCACCTGCACGATTCATCAATTCACGTTTTTGTACAAAAGGTCTAATAGAAATGTGTAAAACTATGCTTGACAGTTTATGACAAATAGTTCAACAATTTTGCATGTAATGGCTTATGCANCCTCTGGATGTCAACAGTCTCGAGACACTGTTCAGATTTTTTTTAGATGCTATTAGAGCAGAGAAGAAGAGGAATCAGGAAGTGTCCCCTCAGATGTCAATAGAAGAGGACGCACGCTCCCGACAAGGCACGCTCTGTGGTTTTTTGCTTTCTTATCGCCCAGTTTATATTCCGGTTGAATTATTATAGTAAATATACATAAAAGTGTTCCTAAGGATACATTTAAAATGATTTTTGATTGTTCTTGGACAAGTTTATAGGTATAAGTTGAACGAGTTCTCTTCACGTTTCAATGGACGAGTGGAGGCTGTAGTTTCTGATTATAACGCGCAAACCAAATGGAGATTTATGGATATAATACATTACTTTTTCTAACAAAAGAACCATGGATTGTCTTCGTTGGACACTTGGGAAGCCATCAGCAGAAGTTCTTCAACAGGTAATTGATTTGTTTTCGCTGTGAAATGGGTTTTGTGTGAACCGTGAAGGCTAATGAATTCATGGTAATGGAAAAATAGTGAAGGTGCTACCCTCAAACAATCAAATGTGGTGCTTTCGCGGGAAAAGCCTTTTTGAAATCTGACCATGCTGTGATATTGCCAAGAAGCAGAGCTTTTGATGACTATGAAACACTTGTATATTGGTGCATGTTTAATAATTCAACTTTTGGATTTTGAATTTGGCGCCTTGCATTTCACCTGGTAGTGTCGGGAGTGGAGCGCTAGCGCACCACCACTCCCTAAGAAGTTAAGGTCTTTCGTTTTAACTATCCGCACTGGTCCTTGGCCCTGGATGACTATACTGATTATATCTGGTCTGTCAGGGGTACTACTTAGATTCTGACTGGCCGTAGAACTAGCATCGGCTCTAACCTCTCCTACCCGGAAAGGTACCATAGTGTCCACCGAAACCTGATCAAAACCTACATACCACAATCCGAGATCCTCTTTCTTCACGTTTTTAATGGTGATTCGTACCTTTATGCAATACCTCCCTTTCTGTTGGGCATAAAATCTCTGACATACAGGTGTGGTTAGCAAACATCTTCTCATGTGATCTGCTACTGAATCTTCAACCTCCATGTCTGCCTGTTCTGGTCTACCTAACTCTGGCATTCTATAGGGCCTACCGAATACTTCCTCAAATGGAGATAATCCCTCCTTGTCTGGGGTTATCTGAATAGTTATTAATACTATTGGCAGGCATTTCACCCAATTTCGTCCTGTACTCAGGTGTCTTTCTTAACCTATTTTTAATCGTAGAATTCATGCGTTCTATAATATAATAATTAAACACTGTTTCTTTCCTTCGCTCCTGGTGAGCTCTATAAAATCAATTTCCAACTGTTGGAATGGATATTTAGCAGAGGGATATCCACCCTGTGGAGTCCTCTGTCTACCTTGGTACTTTGAGCAAAAAAATATTTTAAAGTAATTTGTCATTCCGTATACTACAAAGTGTTTCCTAACTATTTCCACCATACATTTCCATATACTACAAAGTATTTCTTAACTATTTCCACTATACTATATCCCTCAGGTTGATCCATGGCTTTGCCCATGGATCAATATTGCTGCATAGTGGAATAATGTTTTTTGGTAGTATAGGTAAATTTCCCTGATGTCAAATGCCTTCCTTACTAACTGCTCCTAGCTGCTCCCACTTATTTGTCTCTGTCACTGGTGCCCTATCTTGGCTATCTTTTAGCAGAGTAGAATCTATGTTCACTGTCTCTTTCAATTGTGAGTGTGTGTGGCAATGGTGTAAGACTAGCCATCTTCTCTTGCTCATCTGCCTTCCTGTCTCCATTGCAGATACTTTGTCTGGTAGGAGAACTGCGTCTAATACATTTAGAATTAGCTGTACATATATCATAGGTTTACCCAAAGTGGTTACCATCCCCCTATTTCTCCATTGAGCTGCGAAAACATGAACTGTATTGAATGCATAAGCGTTATCTGTATAAATGGTAACCCTTTTCCCTTTACCCAACGTACATGCCCGGGTGAAAGCCACTATTTTTGCCTGTTGAGCTGAAAAGTTTCTAGGTAAGGATTTAGCTTCCAAAACATCCTTCTCCATCACCATAGCATAACCAGTAGCATTAGTACCATCTTGATTGCTTTCTAGATGAGCCATCTACAAACATAGTAACTTCCCCATCTGGTAAAGTCCAATCTGCCAAATCAGGCCTATGCAACACAACTTTCTCAGTTACACAATCATGTGGACTCCCGTCATTAGCTATTAGAATAAGGGTGGAGGGGTTCAGAGTAGTACATCTCTCAATAACTGACGTCATGAACCCCTCCCTACAGTCCACAGTCTGAGTAAACGGACGGTCATATCTAGGGAATGCTAAAACCATATCTGATACCAACAGCTGTTTAATCTTAACGAATTGCCCTTCAGCCTCAACGATCCATTCAATTTTATCTTCGGCTGTCATAGCCCTACCATAGATCAGATCACTCAATTTAGCAGTATATAAAGCAAAATGTGGGACCCATGCCCTGCACCCAAGAAACTCATCATCTGTTTCTTAGTCAAAGGTTTTGGCGCCTCCAGGATAGCTTGCTTCCTTGTTAAATTTAGGGTATGGCCTTCCTGAGTGAGGGTATATCCTGGATAGATAACTTCAGATTGCCATAACTATTACAATTTCCTTTTACTTACTTTATGGCCCTGCTCTGCCATATATGTCAATAACTGCAATGTACCTGTTTTGCATCCTTCACAAGTAGTAAACATATTTTACATTTCCTTAGGAGATAACAATAATCTCCTGAAGTAATAGTACAATTTAGATAGAGAATGGTATTTCTCACAAATGTTAAAATGAAATTCTCCTGACTTTTTATTCATAATGAAGTTGATCATTCTTCATTAGGAATTGTTTTAAAATTCAGGGCTTTCCAGAACATTTCTATACAAATTAAATCCCACACCTCAGTGAGACCTCCACAATCGCATTGATTGTCTGTGGGTGCTGGTTTGTGTGTTAACTTCTTAGGGAGTGGCTGCCGAGGAGACGGTTTTGGAGAGTCTGGCATGCCCAAAGTAAAATGTCTGCCATTCAGGCCCAGAAAATAGGATATGCACATAATTAGTACTCCTGGATAGGAAACACTCTGAAGTTTCTAAAAGTGTTAACATAATGTCTGTGAGTATAACAGAACTGATATGGCAGGCAAAAACCCAAAATCCATCCGGAATTACTGTTTTTTGTCACATTGGCTCTGTTTGACAGTCTCCCTATTTCAAAGGCAAGCAGCTCCGAGATTTCAGTACCTATGGCTTCCACTAGATGTCAACAGTCTCTATACAAAACCAGGAAATGTTAGCCCTGACCAGAACGGATAGGGAGAGAATATGGTCCAGGGAGCTCAGATGTCAACAAGCTTTTGCAGGCGCGCAACCGAGTGCGCGCTCCACTGTTTTTTCCTTTCTTATCGTTCAGGCTACAATCTGGTTGAAATATTATAGTAAATATACATAAAAGAATACCTAAGAAAACATTAAAAATTATGTTTGATTTGTTTGTAGAAATATGATAGGTATTATTTCAACGCGTTCTATTCACGGTTCTTTGGGCGACTCGACGGTGGATTTTATGAACATAACGCGCCAACCAAACAGAGATTTATGGATATAATAAATGACTTTTTCTAACCAAAGAAGCATGGAATGTCTTCGTTGGACACTTGGGAAGCCCTCAGCAGAAGTTCATCAAAGGTAATCGATTTTATGTTAGCGATTTTATGCATTTTGTCAGACCCGAGTTGTTTTATGGATTTATGCTAATGCTTAAATATTAGAGGTGCTACCCTCAAACAATCAATTGTTGTGCTTTCGCCATAAAGCCTTTTTGAAATCTGACAATGCTGTGATATTGCCAAGAGTTAGAGCTTTTGATGGCTATGAAACACTTGTATATTGATTAATTTTTAATACAGTTTTTCTCAGTCGCTTTGGTGCATTTTTCACATCATCCCTAACATGTGCAAAATAATAAGTGCATTTCTCAGAACAATTTGTACAAACTGCAATATACAATAGATATGTTTCTAAAGCTAGTCAGTCACTAAAAATCCTTAGTACATCTCTCAAAAGTAAATATTCATGCCAATGATCATGTCAGTGTCATCAGAATGATAAGTCATTGAGTCATTGTTCACGAACAAGGTCGTCAAAATGTTTAGGCATGTTGTCAATGTAACTGTGTACTTTGACAGTATTACCTGATGTAAACTTCGGCTACAGTTTGGGTGACAGTTACTGTATTGAAAATGCACGGCTGCACTTCTATGGCATATATCAATTTCAACAGTACTATTTACATATTACTGTATGTGGGTTATTGATTGAAAGAGACTGGACAACCCAAGGGGCAGGAAAAAAAACTAAATTAGAAAGAAACACAGGAAACCACCCCTAAGGCACAACTTTGCCCGCAGCACTGTTCTAGTGCTGTCTCTACACATCCAGACGTTCCTGTCTGTCGGCCCACATATTCTCAACCACATCACACCGGATATTTTCCCTTTCAATGCAACGTGGAAAGAATCTTTTGGAATGCCTTATCCATCCTCTGCAGGCGTCTACTGTGATGTCCTCACATGCTGCATCCATTGCAGCCAGCAGGGTCATCTGTGTGTGTGGCTGACGATCGTACACCTTCCACCTCCATGCTGAAAAGAACTCCTCAATTGGGATAAGGAATGGTGAATAAGGTGGGAGGAATTCTATGAGCATCCTCGGGTGGGTCACAAACCATTGCCTTATGATGTTTGATCGATGGAAACTCACATTATCACAAATGACCACATACTTTGGCAAATCCTCTCTAAACAGACCCCTCTCATCATCAGGGATGAGAGCCCTGTAGAGAGTCTCTAAAAAGTTGAGTAGATGCTGGGTGTTGTATGGCCCTATAAGGGGGATATGGGTTAGGACACCATGCTCCGAAATAGCAGCACACATGGTAATATTTCCTCCCCGTTGGCCTGGCAAATCCACAGTAGCTCTGTGACCGATGATATTCCGACCCCGCCTTCTGCATTTGGTCAGGTTGAAGCCAGCCTCATCCACGTATACAAAGTTGTGAGAAGGTTCACTTGATTCCAACTCCATTATACGCTATATCCCAGAACACACAGTTGAATTTGTTTTGGTAAGGAAGAGTGACATAAAATGTATATATATTGCATGTTCCTTCCACAGCAATGGAAATGTGTGCAGTTTATGCTTACTGTACTATGTATCACTATAAAATGTTGCTGTAAAGTAGTTACATAGATATATGTTTTACCTGTACATACTGGTACCGTAGCTCCTTAACTCTGTCCTCATTCCTTTGGAATGGTACACGGTACAGCTTTTTCATACTCATCTGGTTTCTATGCAGCACCCTGTCGATGGTTGAGATGCTAACCGTATGGATGTTTTCAAAGACATCATTGTCTTCTATAATGGTCCTTTGTATTTCCCTGAGTCTCATGGCATTGTTTGCNGTTTCCTGGTCCATCCATTATTGGAAAATTGCAACTCTGTGTTGTGGTCTGTCTATATATGCTTGCCAATTGATTCTTCATGAGATGCACCTTTGAGCAATTTAGACAACTGGTTGATTGTTGGTTGAACTAACACTTTACATTCCTTCATGAGTGAGGGTCAATTTCACCTGCACGATTCATCAATTCACGTTTTTGTACAAAAGGTCTAATAGAAATGTGTAAAACTATGCTTGACAGTTTATGACAAATAGTTCAACAATTTTGCATGTAATGGCTTATGCAAGGAACTAATGCCTAGATGTTTTGAGGGGTAAGACTATTCAACAGAGAACCATCTACTATATTTTGATCAACATGACATGAGCAATTGAAAATGTGGAAAAAAGCTGACACTTGTACATTATCAATTGCAATATGTACAAAAGCAATTGCAATGTGTTCAAAGGAATAAGAAATTGCTTTAATGATGTGCACAAGTCACTAGATGATTTGGAATTTGTACAAGTAGTATCAAGAATTGCACTTTTGATCTAAGAAATGCACCAAAGCGACTGAGAAAAATTGTAATTCAACTTTTGGATTTTGAATTTGGCGCTTTACATTTCACCGGGTAGTGTCGGGAGTGTTCCGTAAGAGGTTAATCCACCATTAACTTCTCAGGGAGCAGCTCCCGAGGTGACGGTTTTGGAGAGCCTGGCGTGCCCAAAGTAAAATGCCTCCCATTCAGGCCCAGAAAATAGGATATGCATATATTTAGTACCATTGGATAGGAAACACTCTGAATTTTCCAAAACTGTTAACCATTTGTCTGTGAGTGAACCAGAACGGATATTGCAGGCAAAACCCCGAGGAATTTCTGTCCTGGAAAAAGTGATTTTGACACATTGCTCATTTGGGAACCCCTCCCTCATGAAAATGACCATATAAGGGCATATGAATGCAGTACACGTCGCTTCCTTATGATGTCAGCAGCCTCGAGATGGTGTTTCCCTCCATTTTGGATGGTTAACAGTTTTGGAAAATTCAGAGTGTTTCCTATCCAATGGTACTAAATATATGCATATCCTATTTTCTGGGCCTGAATGGGAGGCATTTTACTTTGGGCACGCCAGGCTCTCCAAAACCGTCACCTCGGGAGCTGCTCCCTGAGAAGTTAAATCTGTTCCTTTTAAGTGAAGCCTTTGTTTACATCAAAGCTGTCAAGGTGATTGAAGTGACCTCATTGAACTGGGGAATGTGTTTGAACATTTCAAAAATGTTCATGTTGTATATGAAACAGTAATTGTCCGGGGTATTGGGCCACCGCAGTAAGTAAGCATTGTCAACACTACGAGCGACCTCAGAGACAAACCCCAGAACACTAAAGAAAAGAAAATAAACCCAGAACTCTAAAGAAGAAATTAAACATGTCTCCTAGGCCAATTGTAGGTGTATTGTGTTCAGCGTGTCAAGAACACAATGACAAAACCATCGAAGACATTCTTTGTGATGCCCCTGATTGTTTTAATGGGATTGCTGGATATGAGTGAAGGCCATATGGGTTACATTTTCCACCCGGAGGATTCAACCGTGAAGATTTTCACAAACACTGGCCACAGCACACCTGTTCAAACAAAAGCCGGGAGATTTTCTCCTGTGCTGCAGATGAGAGAATGGCTTAAGATACGGCTTGCGCTATGCCAGATGGAACAGGCCCTGAGGGGGACAGCACTGCCGGGCTACGCGTTGGAAGAAGAAGTTTGCGGGCGCGATGATTTGAAAGCCATAAGAATCTCTTCAGTGGCATATACTCCAGACTCCAGAGTGACAATTTTAGCTTGTGCCCAATTCGATAATTCAAATGCAACCAAATCAGTTAGTTCGTATGTATTTTCAAAAGCCTGCACGGAGGTCAACTTCAGCTTCAGGTGGGGCAATTATCATAAATTCCTTGGAAAATCTTTTCCAACATCGTGAACAGTTACGGCGATGGTCGCTTCTATCCTCAAGACACAGCCTAGGTCTAAAGACACGCATGCTGATCTATCCTGGGAATGAAAATATATGGAACCTGGATGGAGGCATCAAAAGGCAACGTCTGATCCATTCACAGGTTGAAGATGGTGATTTAGAAATGGACAGACGTGTTGGTTAAACATTCATCAATATACAAGTGTAGCATAGTCATCAAAAGCTCTGCTTCTTGGCAATATCACAGCGTTGTCAGATTTCAAAAAGGCTTTACGGCGAAAGCACTACATTTGATTGTTTGAGGGTAGCACCTCCAATATTTTTCTATTAGCATAAATTCATAAACCATCGCGGTTCACACAAAACACATTTCACAGCGAAAACAAATCTCTTACCTTTTGAAGAACCTCTGCTGAGGGCTTCCCAAGTGTCCAACGAAGACATCCAATGGTTCTTTACAATCTTTTTCAGTAAATAATATAGGTATTTAGAGGCAAACCAACCGCGTAATACAAGTATTTTATGTCGCAGGTGAGCGGGTAACTTGGCACTTCTCTTGCGCAAGTTGGATATGGATATGTGAACAGGTTCTTGTTAGTTTGTAGTAACTATTACTATCCTTAGGAACACTTTTATGTATATTTAGTATAATATTTCAACCGGAATATAAACTGGGTGATAGGAAAGGAAAAAACCACAGCGCGCGCGAGCCCGTGAACGCGCATCCTCTTCTGTTTACATCCGATGACCACTTCGAAATTCTTCTTCTATTACCATCCAGAGCAACTAAACATCATCAAACACTGTCTAGAGACTGTTGACATCCAGTGGAAGCAATAGGTACTGAAATCTTACTCCCATATATGGTCATTTTCAATGTGTCAAATACACTTCTTCCAGGACAGAAATTCCTCGGGTTTTTGCCTGCTATATCCGTTCTGTTATACTCACAGACAATATTTTAACACTCTTAGAAACTTCAGAGTGTTTCCTATCCAATAGTACTAATTATGTGCATATCCTATTTTCTGGGCCTGAGTGGGAGGCATTTTACTTTGGGCACGCCAGACTCTCCAAAACCGTCACCCCGGGAGCCGCTCCCTAAGAAGTTAACGATAGAGCCTCTCCACAGGCCTTTTCTGTATGAAAGGAATAGTAAAATTGTTTAAATAATTATAACGTGTTAAAAAATGTCTGTACTAAAGATTTAGAATTAAATCCTCCCGAAAGATGTGTGTGTGTGTGCGTATGTGCGTATGTGTGTGTGTGTGTGTGTGTGTGTGTACCTCTGCAAAGCTGCCTGAAACAATCGTTTTTTTCCAGGGGGGTGGTGTCTAGACAATTGTGTGTGCAAGGGGTCATTTACACACCGGTGCTATTTCCCAGTCAGCCATAAACTCAAGCCCGAATTTAACTCATCAGCCAAAAGCCATACCCTGTCTCAGTTACGACACACTGGTCTCTTCTGAAAAACTCTCTACACATGAAGAGAAGCCTTTCAACAGACTATGGCCTGTTTTTACACATGGACAATTTTGAAGGTGAGGAATTTGGGTTGTTGTGGAAATAATATTTATATTAGATTTTGTGTGCGTTAGGTAGTTTATAGGGAATTGTATGAAATTACATGGTAGATATTACGGCACGTTTGGAAGTATATAAACAACAAATATTAACTTCTTAGGGAGCGGCAGCAGAGGTGACGGTTTTAGAGAGTCTGGCGTGCCCAAAGTAAAATGTCTGCATCTCAGGCCCAGAAAATAGGATATGCACATAATTAGTACTATTGGATAGGAAACACTCTGAAGTTTCTAAAAGTGTTAAAATAATGTATGTGAGTATAACAGAACTGATATAGCAGGCGAAAACCAGAGGAAAATACATCCGGATTTGCAGTTTTTTTTGTAAATGACCATTTTCTCCAGGCTGCCTATTGATTTCTAAGTTATGTAGGACTGAGACTGCAGTACCTACGGCTTCCACAGTCCAATGGGCGACTCGACGGTGGATTTTATGATCATAACGTGCCAACCAAACAGAGATTTATGGATATAATAAATGGCTTTTTCTAACAAAAGAACCATTGGATGTCTTCGTTGGACACTTGGGAAGCCCTCAGCAGAAGTTCTTCGAAAGGTAAGTGATTTATTTTAGCTCTTATATGGGTTTTGTGTGACCTGCGCTGGATATGAATTTATGCTAATGTGGAAAATATATGAGGTGCTATCCTCAAACAATCAAATGTTGTGCTTTCGCCGTGAAGCCTTTTTGAAATCTGACAAGGCCGTGATATTGCCAAGAATCAGAGCTTTTGATGACTATGCAACACTTGTATATTGATGAATGTTTAATAATTCAACTTTTGGATTTTGAATTTGGCGCCTTACATTTCACTGGGTATTGTCGGGAGCGGTCCGCTAGCGCGCCGCTTCTCCCTAAGTAGTTAAACATGAGGCCTCAGTGGGGGGAAGAAATGGTACCGGTGCTAATTTCCAAGTTGTGTCCCGTTAACCTACTGGGAAGGGATGTGATGACACTTTTGAATATAGCTGTAACACCCACTGAAAGGGGCATGAAGGCCTACATAGTTAAGAACAACATGGTCATCTCTGGGGACAGCGAACCTTGTTGCTGGTATAGTCAGGATTTAGTCAGAGGAGGGTTAACTGATATTCCTAAAGACACTGATGGAATTAGCAGATGATGTAGTGCCAGGACCCACTAAAAGGTCCCCAGATGATTTACATTGTACTTTTTGGCATAACAAACACCCCGGTAAGAATCCTGTGTATGGGGAGTCACTTTTGAGAGTAACAGAGAGGACTATAGGTCTCAAATGGTTCCATTACAACTCCATCCATGCTGTGGTAGAAGTAGAACTGTCCCCCCAGACACAGGGACTATACAGGGAAAGATGGAGTCCACATGTGTCCCTAGCTAAGGAGCCGTCAGAACGGTGGCAGAGTATGGGTTACTGGGTATCAAAGGGAAAGAAGATTAACGACTGGGTATCCATGGAGGGAGGGGTTGAGCACAGCCCATCCGCAGACAGATACCGTAGGAAGTTGAATTGGAGAGTAAAGAGTGAACCGCAGTGCATATCGGGGAGAGTGGGGATTCCTGAGAGGGGGAGTACCTGTTAACTCAGAGGCAGAAGAACAGTTTGTGAGGATAGAGACATTGTTTGGCATTCCCTGGATTTGACCGTCCGTTTACTCAGACTGTGAACTGTAGGGAGGGGTTCATGACGTCAGTTTTGACCTAGAGACAGGGGGGGAAGAATAAGCCAGTGGTTTATCACTCCTCTCGGTTGGATAAGGTGGCACAGGCTTGGCCTTTGTGTCTTGTATGATTATATTGTTAGACATGCCAAATTTGACTATTGAGAGATGTGCTACTCTGAAAACCTCCACCTTTATTCCCATAGCTAATGGAGTCAACATGATTGTGTAAATGAGATGGAGAGTTGTGTTGCATAGGCCTGATTTTACAGATTTGCCATTAACAGAGGGAGAAATTACTATGTTTATAGATGGGTCTTCAAGGTAGAACTCAAATGGTTCGAATGCAACTGGGTATGATGTTACTACTCTTACTAAAGACTTAGAGGCTGAATCACGACCTAGTCACTATTCTGTGCAGCAGGCAGAAATTGAGGCCCTTACAAGGGCATGTAAACTGGGAAAGGGTAAATAAGTTACCATATACATGTATAGCGCTTATGCATTTAACACTGTCCATGTATTTGCTGTTAAATGGAGAAATAGAAGACAGGTAACGACGGTGGGTAAACCTATTACACACGCTCAGTTGATTTTGCATTTATTAGAAGAGGATTAAGTTGGGAGCCGTAGAGAAAGGTAATTTACAAATTTTGCCCAAGTTTCAGTTTTGATACAGGGGCAGAGCCTTGTATCAACACGAGGGATATGGTAGAGATGATTGTTAGATATGGTAGAGATTGTTAGATATGGTAGAGGTTGTTAGACAACACAAATTACTTAAAAAAAACATTTCTCATTGTGTTATATGTGCTCAAACTAATTACCAATGTAGACAAAGGACTCCACAGAGGAAAGATACAGTGTTTAATTATTATAATATTGTAGAAGGCATGAATTCTATGATTAAAAGTAGGTGAAACACACCTGAATACAGGACGAAATTGGGTAAAATGTCTACCAATAGTATTAATGACTATTCGGATAACCCCAGACAAGGAGGGATTATCTCCATTTGAGAAAGTATTTGGTAGACCTTTTAGAATGAGAGTTAGGAAGATACAGTAGCAGATCACATGAGAAGTTGTTTGCTAACCACACCCGTATGTCAGAGATGTTATGCCCAACAGAAGAACTACAGAATGAGGTGAGCCATACGATCCAGCCAGGTGACTGGGTGTGGGTCCAGTCTCTGAAGAAAAATCACTGGAAGCAGCCCCGTTGGGAAGGTCCATACCGGGTCCTGTTGGTGACAGCCTTCGCCGTAAGAATTGCGGAGAGATCCACCTGGGTTCATATCACACATTGCAAAAGGGTAAACCCATGTCACCACTTTTGACCAACACAGAGTTAGGAGAGATAGAACCGAGTACTAAAAGGGGTCGGCGGTTAACTCTCAACAAGGATTGGTGTCAGAACACTTTTTAGTACCATTGGATAGGAAACACTCTGAAGTGTCTAAGAGTGTTAAAATATTGTCTGTGAGTATAACAGAACGGATATGGCAGGCGAAAACCCGAGGAATTTCTGTCCTGGAAAAAGTGATTTTGACACATTGCCATATTTTGAACCCCTCCCTTAGGAAAAAGCCCATATAAGGGAGTAAGATTTCAGTACCTATTGCTTCCACTGGATGTCAACAGTCTCTAGACAGTGTTTTGATTATGTTTAGTTTCTCTGGATGGTAATAGAAGAAGAATTAGGAAGTGGTCACACAGAAGTCAACAGAAGAGAATGCGCGTTCACCGGCTTGCGCGCTGTGGTTTTTTCCTTTCCTATCGCGGTTTATATTCCGGTTGAAATATTATACTAAATATACATAAAAGTGTTCCTAAGGATACATTATCAATGATGTTTGATTGTTCTTGGACAAGTTTATAGGTATAGGTTGAACGAGTTCTCTTCACGTTTCAATGGGCGAGTGGACGCTGTATTTTCTCATCATAACGCACCAACCAAACTGAGATTTATGGATATAATAAATTACCTTTTCTAACAAAAGAACCATGGATTGTCTTCGTTGGACACTTGGGAAGCCCTCAGCAGAAGTTCTTCAAAAGGTAATTGATTTGTTTTCGCTGTGAAATGTGTTTGTGTGAACCGCATGGTTTATGAATTCATGGTAATGGAAAAAATATTGGAGGTGCTACCCTCAAACAATCAAATGTAGTGCTTTCGCCGTAAAGCCTTTTTGAAATCTGACAACGCTGTGATATTGCCAAGAAGCAGAGCTTTTGATGACTATCCAACACTTGTATATTGATGAATGTTTAATAATTCAACTTTTGGATTTTGAATTTGGCGCCTTGCATTTCACCGGCTAGTGTTGGGAGTGGGGCGCTCCGCCATCCCTCTTGCCTCTCTGATGTACAATAACATTAATGAGCCCCTTTCAAATAACGAGAACATTTCATTTTCTTTTTGCTTTTTTAATTTATTTTTTCAAACATTTTTCCAAGTATTACATATCCATACATTACGTATCCATACAATTCAGGATACGTAGCAGGATATTAGGACCCGTTTTCTCAATGATCCATGCATGCAACACCTGGTATACCTGGCTTACATTTACAGGCTTATATCGCTGAATTTTTAACATCCGTTATATAAGTATATAAACAACAAATATGATACATGTTACAATTAAATGATGGTTCAAACAGATAAAGTAAAATCTTAGACAAGGCTGTTTCTAGTTCTTCGGAATCATCCCCAAGACGGGCTACCAGTTGTGACCACTGTAGAGTCTCCCCCGTATGTCTTACGTGACTCATGATTTGTTCAATTTTTAACTTCTTAGGGAGCGGTGGGGCGTTTGACAGATGCCGTCTACTTTATTCTCTCTATCCTACTCTACTTCTTCGGTGGTGAGGACCCTGCTAACCATTTTCTGACCTCTACTTCCTGGATTTCTTCTCCAGCTTGACAATGTCAGAACTCTGGAGGAGAGAGAACAACGTGTAACTGACCATCTGGGTCTGAGAGAGTAGACTAGGGGTGACTTGAAACACAGGATCTGTCTTTGTGTCATGTATTCCACTTCCACTGTGTCTGCCAAAAAATTGTGGCAGTTGGAGGTTGTGTCGTGTGAGCGAGGTCATGTCCTTTCACACCACAATGTAACCTTGTTCCTGTGAGAGTGCTCCGTGCTGTGTGGTAAGGGAATTAATTTAGCAAAGAACATTCCATTCAAATGAATACAGGAAGTATTCAAAGTAGAACAGACTTGTAAAAAGTACGTATTCAAATGAGTAAAGGCAGTCTTGTCTATATGCAGCTTAGGGAAAGGTCAATGCCATGTATTCTCTCTCCCGCCCATCAACCCACTCAAACTCACTGTTATAGAATGATAGGAAGAGGAGGAGGAGGAAGAGGAGGATGAAAGGGAGTTGTTGATAGAAGGTGGTAGAGGTAGGGGGGGGGATTGATGGTTCGGAGGTAGAAAGACAACATGGGTCTGTTGGGTCGACGTGAGTAATCCTATTATATTAATTATAAATAAATGTTCCAGCTAACATCCAATAATCATTAAACTCCCACCAGCCAGCTACAGTAACATTCCTCTGGGACATTCCAATGTTGTGGTTCCTCATTACAATACATAACATCCATAATCCCCTGTTTGAATATCAGGCTCAACATTTGTGGGGATGCAAGGTCGCTATGCGATCAAGTGATGTCTTTGTGACAAAAAAAATAAACCAGAAGTAACCTCTGTACTTGCTAAAGATGTTGGCCCATGAGTAATACGTTTGTTGCGTTGACTCCAACAGTACCAGACCGGCCCTGTGAACAACCTGTTCTCTGCTGACCTCTTGTGGCCATATCTCTGTGTAGGCCAGGGCCCAAATTAAAAAAAAAATCTGAGAGTAGCACCACAGCGCATAATTGAAGGTGTCCCACTTCAAAAAGAAATTGGTCACAGTTCTGGTCTGCTTAAGGAGTGGCTCTCCCTTAGTGACCAATACCTTAGTAGCTGCGTCTGGTCTGCTTAGTTCATTGACTGTATATAACCCAGAAAAAAAGAGCGAGTGAGATGTCTCGCTTCCTCTTCCGTCTCTGGTAACAGTGCTGATCTAGGATCATGTCCCAACTGTCCATGTAATGTTATTTATTATGATCTAAAAGGCATTTCCCCAGCCCCTCACCTCTGTAGTCAATGGTCTCCGTCAGCAGCCTGCATCGTGGCCTCAGCCTCCTCATCAGACAGGTACTAGAGGAACTGTACTGGGAACTGTTGATAGAATGTGGCTGCATAGGGAAGGAATGGCAGAGTCTATTTAGCAAGAGAGTTGGTGAAGAGTAATTTACTGAACGTTGATAATAGTAAAATTGATATGGACAACTTAGTAGATGTTTTTATCCAAAGCCATTTAGACAGCTACTAAAGACAGTTTGTGAATAAATTATTAGTATGTGTATGCGATTTGTTACGAGACTTTAACACACGACCTTGGCTAGTGCAGAAGATGGCCCTATTACATTTAGTGTGTTGTTATGTAAATGAAATCGGACATCAGTGTGCAGCTATCAGCATAGCTATCTCCACGGTCTCTGTCCCATACCGGGCTCCAACCAGTGATGCTCTGCTTGCAGACACCTGCCTCCTTGACAACGTACCAACTGTTTGACCTATCGACATTTCAAGCTGGCAGTGGAGTGAGCTCATGGAGTGAGCTCAAATTCCCTTAATCTTTGTTACATAAACATTTCTAAAATATTTATTTTGGCGCTCTCCTCCGGCTGCTGTGATGTCTTCTACTGACTGATGCTCTCCTCCGGCTGCTGTGATGTCTTCTACTGACTGATAACCTCCTCCATCTGCTGTGATGTCTGCTACTGACTGATAACCTCCTCCATCTGCTGTGATGTCT
>QNTS01005631.1:46117-57789 GCA_003317085.1 Hucho hucho
TTGGAGGTTGTGTTAATATTGTGTATTTGAACAGGATCTTTTTGGAGGTTGTGTTAATATTGTGTATTTGAACAGGATCTTTTTGGAGGTTGTGTTAATATTGTGTATTTGAACAGGATCTTTTTGGAGGTTGTGTTAATATTGTGTATTTGAACAGGATCTTTTTGGAGGTTGTGTTAATATTGTGTATTTGAACAGGATCTTTTTGGAGGTTGTGTTAATATTGTGTATTTGAACAGGATCTTTTTGGAAGTTGTGTTAATATTGTGTATTTGAACAGGATCTTTTTGGAGGTTGTGTTAATATTGTGTATTTGAACAGGATCTTTTTGGAGGTTGTGTTAATATTGTGTATTTGAACAGGAAAATAATATAACGCAACGTGTCTGTGTTAGACTTTGCAATTTGTTAGTCAGAGAACACCAAAGTAGATGCTTCAACATACAGTACCAATGATTTGATATGCAGATCAGGGGAGGCTGGTGGGAGGAGCTATAGGAGGACGGGCTCATTGTAATCATGGCTGGAATGGAATAAATGGAACGGTAGCGAACATATGGAAACTGCATGTTTACTCTAGCTCCATTCCATTTATTCCACTCCAGCCATTACAATGAGTCTGTCTTCCTATAGCTCCTCCCACCAGCCTCCTCTGATGCAGACACATAAACAGTAACCCATATGCACAGCATCTGAACATGATCTGTGTTACGGTGAGACGTGCGTGGAGAGAATCACTTCTGTTAGCTTTTCACCTCAGAAATCATCGCTCCCATCCTCCTCCATCCATGCTGTTACCAGGGAAACAATACACAAACAACACAGTGTACCATTCAGTCAGGGATCACAATATGAAGTAACTAGACAGATAAAACTACAAATGTTGTGCCCTAGGAACTAATATGTACCCCTGTAAAGGCATGCGCTTATTATCAAAGCTAAAATGCCTTTTCTAGTACAAATAAAAATGGGCCCCTATTCTCTATACAGGCCCATAGGGCTCTGGTCAGAATTATTTTGTACTTGTATTTGTATTTATTATGGGTCCCCATTAGCTGCTGTCAAGGCAGCAGCTACACTTCCTGGGGTCCAGAAAAATTATGTCAGTTCATACAATTTTTGGTAAAAGACCTTGCTGGTTAAATGTGTTCACGGCATTCCGATCCTGCTACGCCACCATGTCTGTGTCAGTAACTGATTTCACCTGTATTCATACACTTTGGACTTCAAAGTCAATCTCAGCTTTGTTAAAAATACACAAGAAAAACTATTACATTTATCATAGTGATTGTCACGACTTCCGCCGAAGTCGGTGCCTCTCCTTGTTCGGGTGGTGTTCGGTGTTCGGTGGTCGACATCACCGGTCTTCTAGCCATCACCGATCCTCTTTTCATTTTCCATTTGTTTTGTCTGTATTTTCCACACCTGGTTTCAATTCCCTCAATTACATGTTTTGTATTTAACCCTCTGTTCTCCCCCATGTCTTTGTGTGGGATTGTTCTTTGTAGTGCTTGTGCACTGTATGTACTGGTGCGTTACGGGTTATTTTGTGCCCATTTTCTCTCGTGTTGTTTGAACCGTTGGGTTGTTTAATAAATGACTAGTTTATTACCCAGTTTTGCTCTCCTGCGCCTGACTTCTCTGCCACCAGTTACGCAACCCCTACAGGGATTCAGGGAGTAACGTTAAAACAGAATAATATGCCCCTCCAACATTAGACAACTATACAGAAAACCCTCAAATTGCGTATTGTAGGTAACTAATGTTTTGGGACTGTTGAGGAACAGAAAGAGCAGCATACCTAAAATCTAGAGGTTGTAAGTTCAAATCCCAGGTGGCGTTATATTGAAATATCAGAACTAAATGATCATATCAAGTGTAGTTATATTTATTAAAGATGTTTACAGTATTTACAACAACAAAAACATGGGAAATCGTATTTTCACATGAAAAATCGTATTGAGTTGACATTTTCCCACATGAAAACCAAAGAGCTAGTTGTGAGGTCAGTTGTTCACATGTGAAATCATACATGTTTCCAACACCTTTTCACGTGAGGAGAATACCATGTTTTCATGTCACATGTGAATTGCAGATTCACATGCAAAATTTGCAGTCACATGTGAAAAACTTGCATGTGAAAATATAACTCTCACATATAGAATCGCATTTTCACATGTGAAAAATATTCATATGTAAAGATTGAATTTGCAGTTTTACATGTGAAAAATGTTCAAATGTTGTCACGTGTAGTTTCATGGTATCACATGTTGAAATTTTGCATCCTCATGTTGTCACATTTATTTCACATGAGATCACATTTTCACATGTCCTCGATGTTTTCCCATGTGTAGTTTATCACGTTAACTTCACATAAGATCACGTGATCACATTAGATCACATGTGAAACACGTGATTACAAGTGAAATTCATGTGTTTTTTCTGTAAGGGAAGAATGTGACAAAAAGGGAATTCCATCCATGGAATGGGAAACACGTTCCTTGACAGCCCTGTGACATTTTTATCCGTCTCTCTGGGTTTAAAGGAAGGGTTGCGTTGATAGTGACATACGGACCGTGACATGCGAGGAGACGGGGGAAATCTTAATTAAATTAATGGGTGAGAAAAAGAAAGAGAGAGCGGGAGAGAGAGAGGGTGTGTGTCATGAAGCGGGAATGAGGGCAAAGGAGGACTGGAGGAAAGGAAAGGGAAGGGGTGTAAAGGGATAGATGGATGGATGGATGGGAGGGGAGGGGGTCTTGGCTGACACTTTAAAACAGCAGGGAGAGAGAAAGAGTCCAGGCTTATAATTATAACATCTAAGGAAAGGGAAACATGAAATATTGAAACATGAAATAAGTCACATCATGACTTGATATCAACAATGTGAATGATGACAGTTATAGTCTATTCTAAACCCTAATTCTATGGCCAAAAACACATTTTGATTTGTGAGATAAGCATACAACTGGTTCATCGGCATAAACTGGTCTTGCTTAACTGCTCAACTCAAATAGGCTATATCGGCCAGCTATAGCGCATCCCCCCACCCGCAGTCTCAAGAGCAGGGCTAAACCCCAGCTCAGTCAGAATTGTTTTGGGGGAATGGAACATTACTAGGCAAGATGGCGCTCTCGCTGTCAGCACCCGCAAGCGGACAGCT
Organism: Hucho hucho; assembly: GCA_003317085.1. Lineage (NCBI taxonomy): Eukaryota > Metazoa > Chordata > Actinopteri > Salmoniformes > Salmonidae > Hucho > Hucho hucho. Next base: position 49,280 of record QNTS01005631.1, read on the forward strand.
GCCGCTCTGTGCTTGTGCTATTAACGCAACAGCTATGAGAAGCTGCCATTAATTAAATGAGATGAATTGTGAATTGTGCTATTAGGCTATTGTTGGTGATATCACCATCAAATAATTGAGCATTCATCTGAGTTAATATGTGAGGGGTATGATAGCCTACATCAGACCTGTCCGCCGTTTGGTGCAGCAGAGATCGAAAGGAATAGCAGCTATTTAAATACTGTGTCGTATCCGGTTGATTGCTACGGGTAACCGTACTTACCAGGGACACTTTTGCAGCGACAATCACAGCACATTTTCCACAATTGGACTGCATAGGAAACGGTACATTGCACCTGAGACTCTGATGCTTGTATTTCTATGCAGCGACAAGCAATCAAACCATCAAATACAAGCCAACAAAAGGACATTCTAACATTCTGTCAACATCTGCCTTTAAATCCGATTGTTATTTTGTGCCTGTCAAAAGATGAAGGAGCGCTTTGAAACGCAAAAACCGGGCTTGAACGTGCAACCAAATGCAGTGTTTCTGTCTACAACTGGCCCATTTTCTTTGATTAGAAGCTGCAGTAGGCTAGTGTCTCTGCAACATCATTAACCCCACATGGCGAGGAAGATGTTGGCGACTCTGCTGATGGTCATAATGTCTTCGTCATTCTTCGTCCCCGGGTTTGCCCTCACTTCCCATTTCGATTTAGGTGAGTTCTAACGAAAATATCAGTTGATGGAATCAGAATACCAAGTGGCTTTGTGTATAATGTTTCTTGCTCGGAAAGAGAATCTTGTCATTATGTATATTTCCACCAGGGCCATCAATGCGTGTATTAGCAGGCTAAAATACACAGGAGCTGACAGTCATTTGTGTGTGTAGTTGCAGAGTGTTCATGTGTGCCTGCGTGAGAGAGATGGAGAAAGCCTTTCCTTGCACCTGTGGGTGAAAACTTGATTAGTGCATTCAGGGGCGCCACTTTGGTTTTAAAAGTGTGTGTGTGGGGGGGGGGGGGTCTAAAGCGCATTTCCTGCATTTTTACACAATCCAGTATGCCATCTCTATTTAGAACAAAATGTAAGCAAAAATGCCCACAGTCATCAAGCTAGGTAAGAAATCATTATTAAATATGTTTAAGTGATTAATAAGACTGAACTAGATCAAAGGTAATTCCATAATAAGTATTGTGTTGCACCTTTAACCAATAGCCTAACAAATGAACAACTCTTGAAAAGATACAAAGACTTTTGATTGTCTTTGTTAAGAAATCCTCTATATGACCCCCCCCCACCCCCACATACACCTCAAATATACAAATATACATGAATACACAGAAACAGCAAATCCTCCATATAATTCATCTTATGAGACTAATAGTACTGTATAGCTTTTTTTACTTGCACACAATATAGCTGGCTTGCCTCGTCCTGTGCTTAGGAGTCCATCACCCTGCAGCACCCCAACCCAACACACCACACTCAGCTTTAGGATCTTAGTGAAACATTTATTATTGGTTTCGGGTGTGTTAGGCCAAGGTCAGAGTGACAACCCACAGGACGGCAGACCCCCAGGGCCAGGACTGAGCAGCCCAGCAGCTAGGGATTATCTAAACAGGTATCTCCCCTGACGTGGGCACGTTTTCATTACAGACTCCTTCAGTCGTACTTTATTCAATAAAAGCCATCCAGACCTTATGAAAGTTGCCAAGTATACCCATAATCTAGTAATACATAACTTGACATCGTGGGAGGATAACCAACCTTCCAATTAATGTCAATGCATTTCTTAGCCTCTATAAATGCTTGGTTACACAGTTTCTTCAGATAACAGTCTCCAGTATCAACATTTCTAAGCAAACATAAACAGGGAGAAGGGAGAATCTGTAGACATGCTGAGATAATAAAAATATATTTTGCCATAATTCAGCTAGCCTTAACGACCTTTTGTGTTTTACACCTCCAGCAGAGGAATGCCATTTCAGAGTGCATGATATTCAGTTTCACTGGCATATAGGATGTTCTATGGATGGTCTTGAACTGCAGTCATTAATGTCTGAGATGATATGAACATGACTGGGCATTCTAACATATCTGTATCCATTCATCATCATCAATAGCTTCTACCAGGTCTTTCTCACATTTTTGGGGGGAAAAGCCTCGATCTACCCTTGATACAGTTTGCAAATCAACTTTGGAGGTTTGTCAGATTGCCTTAAAGTAGCATCTGGCTTGTTCAGTCTTTGCTGCACAGAGAGAATATTTGTCATTTTTTTTAAACCCTCCTTCGTCACAGACTGGTCTTCCCTGGCTGCCTGACCCTGCTGCATGACAAAGAATTACCATGGTATACATTTATACATTATATTATCCAAGAATAGAATCAATAGTTCAATAATTGAAATGACCATTATTCCCATATCCCAGACAGTAGCGTTAAGCTGCTGTCCTGTAGCTACTGTAGGTCTACCCATCAACTGTAGGTCTACCCATCAACTGTAGGTCTACCCATCAACTGTAGGTCTACCCATCAACTGTAGGTCTACCCATCAACTGTAGGTCTACCCATCAACTGTAGGTCTACCCATCAACTGTAGGTCTACCCATCAACTGTAGGTCTACCCATCAACTCAAGATATTGTTAACATACTGCAAAATTCACCTGAGCTCCGTAGACATGTCTTCCCTGGCTGTCTGACCCTGCTGGGACCCCTGTCACCGTCTGATCCTGATAAGACATGATGAGCATGGTGTTGTGTACTGACTGCACTAGAGGGCTGCATTCCCGCGGGATGCCTGAGGGACCTGCGGGTCGGACAGAGATCTTTGCTACGCAGTTGGACAGACGACTTTGGGATGAAAATAGTTTCTAGTGGATTTTTTTTTGTGTGTACACTAAAACCATGAAACGGAACACATTTATAACCTAAATGTTAGTGTTTAAAACTTAACATTACGCATTTAGTTTTGCCAATAAGTGTTCCCATCCTAAACACAGGTTTATATTTAACAATAAAACAAGTCAGTTAAGAACAAATTCCTATTTACAATGACGGCGTACCCTAACCCTAACCTGGACAACGCTGGGCCAATTGTGCGCCGCCCTATGGGACTCCCAATCACGGCCGGTTGTGATACAGCCTGGAATGGAACCAGGGTCTGTAGTGACACCTCTAGCACTGAGATGCAGTGCCTTAGACCGCTGTGATACAGCCTGGACTGGAACCAGGGTCTGTAGTGACACCTCTAGCACTGAAATGCAGTGCCTTAGACCACTGTGATAAAGCCTGGAATCGAACCAGGGTCTGTAGTGACACCTCTAGCACTGAGATGCAGTCCCTTAGACCGCTGTGATACAGCCTGGAATGGAACCAGGGTCTGTAGTGACACCTCTAGCACTGAGATGCAGTGCCTTAGACCACTGTGATACAGCCTGGAATGGAACCATGGTCTGTAGTGACACCTCTAGCACTGAGATGCAGTGCCTTAGACCACTGTGATACAGCCTGGAATGGAACCAGGGTCTGTAGTGACACCTCTAGCACTGAGATGCAGTGTCTTAGACCACTGTGATACAGCCTGGAATGGAACCAGGGTCTGTAGTGACACCTCTAGCACTGAGATGCAGTGTCTTAGTCCGCTGTGATACAGCCTGGAATGGAACCAGGGTCTGTAGTGACACCTCTAGCATTGAGATGCACTCAGGACATGCAAGAATGCAAGATTAAATATGATAGTCAGCTTTTCCAGTCAGTTTCCACCCAGGAGAACACATACAGTGCCTTCAGAAAGTATTCACACCCCTTAAAGCCTGAATTTAAAGTAGATTTTGTCACTGGCCTACACACAATACCCCATAATGTCAAAGTGGAATAATATTTTCCAAAATGTTTACAAATTAATAAAAAATGAAAAGCTGAAATGTATTGAGTCAATAAGTATTCAACCCCTTTGTTATGGCAAGCCTAAATAATTTCAAAACAAAAATAATGCTTAACAAGTCACATAATAAGTTGCATGGACTCACTCTGTGTGCAATAATAGTGTTTAACATGATTTTTAAATGACTATCTCATCTCTGTACCCCACACATTCAATTAGCTGTATGGTCCCTCAGTTAAGCAGTGAATTCGAAACACAAATTCTACCACAAAGACCAGGGAAGTTTTTCACTGCCTCGCAAAGAAAGGCACCTATTAGTAGATGGGTAAAAATAAAATAAAAAGCAGACATTGAATATCCCTTTGAGCATGGTGAAGTTATTATTTACACTTTGGATGGTGTATCTATACACCCAGTCACTACAAAGATGTCATTTTAGGTGTCCTTTCTAACTCAGTTGCCGCAGAGTAAGGAAACCTCTCAGGGATTTCACCAGGAGGCCAATGGTGACTTTAAAACAGTTACAGAGTTTAATGGCTGTGATAGGAGAAAACTGAGGATGGACCAACAACTTTGCCGTTACTCCATAATACTAACCTAATTGACAGAGTGAAAAGAAGGAAGCCTGTACAGAATACAAATATTCCAAAACATGCATCCTGTTTACAACAAGGCACTAAAGTAATACTGCAAAAAATGTGGCAAAGCAATTCACTTTTTGTCCTGAATTATGTTTGGGACAAATCCAATACAACACATTACTCGGTACCACTCTCCATAATTTCAAGCATAGTGGTTGCTGCATCACGTTATGGGTATGCTTGTAATCGTTTTTCAGGATAAAAAATAAATGGAATGGAGCTCAGCACAGGCAAAATCCTAGATGAAATCCTTGTTCAGTCTGCTTTCCACCAGACACTGGGAGATGAATTCACCTTTCAGCAAGACAATAACCTCAAACGCAAGGCCAAATCTACACTGGATTTGGTCACCAAGAATACATTGAATGTTCCTGAGTGGCTGAGTAACAGTTTTAACTTAAATCTACTTACAGAATCTATGGCAAGACCTGTAAATGGTTGTCTAGCAATGATCAACAACCAATTTGACAGAGCTTGAAGAATTTTTAAAAGAATAATGGGCAAATGTTGCACAATCCAGGTGTGGAAAGCTCTTAGAGATTTACCCAGAAAGACTCACAGCTGTAATCGCTGCCAAACATGCTTCTACAAAGTATTGACTCAGGAGTGTGAATACTTACGTAAATTAGATATTTCTGTATTTCATTTGTAATAAATGTGCAAAAATGTCAAAAAATATGTTTACTTTGTCATTATGGGGTATTGTGTGTTGATGAATGACAAAAAACAGATTTAATCCATTTTGAATCCAGGCTTTATCACAACAAATACGTGGAGGGGTATGACTACTTTCTGAAGGCACTGTATATCTCCTAAGTGTTCAGATTCTAAACACAAATGTTCACTTTCCCATCATCCTGTTTTTAAAAGTATTTAGTTATTAGAAATGGATGTAACTTTCCATGCCTTTTTTATTCAGATCAGTGTTAGGAATGTCTGTCACCTTACCTACATTTCAGCACAACTGAACAAGACATTTATTTCAATAAATATTTTCAGTCGTTTGTTGTTACTCAGCTATGTTGAGTTCTATGGGGTAACTATGGGGCGGCAGGTAGCCTAGTGGTTAGAGTGTTGGACTGACAAGGTAAAAATCTGTCGTTCTGCCCCTGATCAAGGCAGTTAACCCACTGTTCCTAGGTAGTCATTGAAAATAAGAATTTCTTCTTAACTGACTTGCCTAGTTAATTAAATAAAGGTAAAATAAAAAATAAAACTATTTGAGTGAAAAAGACGCAGGAGGGGCCTCATTATCATATTTCACAGCATGCTCTGTTGTAGGTAGAATTTTTGAATATGTATGTTTCATCATGCACATTGATTGATTCACTTTCTTTTATATTTTATTTTTAAACTTTCTTTCTATTTACCCCTCCACCACCCCTCTTCAGAGGACAAATATCGTAGTTTTTTTTACAGCTTTTTTGCTACATATACATACAAGTTACCTACACATTTTACATACGTGGTACTTTTATATAAAGCAATCACACAACAATAATACATTACCAAACATAAACTCTTTAATCCCACCCCTCAGCCACTCTCAGCCCATCCCACCTATCACCATAGACCGCCCTTGATTGGTTTCCATGTGCCATATATTTTTCAATTGTACTGTGATGTTTTACAACATTTTTGAATCTTTCTAATCGTATTTTATCCACAGATTCTAAACTAAAGACGAAAACCTTTCCTACCAGTATTATTATATTATTTATTGACTGACTATGGCTTTCCAAATCGCCCAACACTGCTATTTGTAAGGTTAATTTTAAGTGCATGTTGGGATTTTTTTTTACCATTCCTGAACCTGTGACCACAAACAAGCTACATAGGGACAATACCAGAATAAATTATCTGTTGATTCTGTATATTCTATTCATAATATCATTAACAAATATAATACAATTATTATTATTTTTTTCCTTAAATAATGTTTTTTTATTCATCAGAATATTTGAATTTATCCATGGCATTTGTTGTAATATTTGTTCTATGTTTTCTGATAGGATTAAACTGACATTGTAACCAACTTTGTATGACTTGTTTAAGAAAGGGCGATACTTTAAACAAAATTTCATTATCAATTAGTGAGAAATGAGAAGTTGTAATCTGTATAAAGGCAAAAAGGCAATTTTTGATTCAGTTTTTACAATACAAAGATGAATAACATAAATGTTTCTAAACTAATCCAATCTGTAAGGACTTCTTGCACCCGTTACTGAGATGGTTGTTCCAGTTTAGAAGGTTTAGATAATCCTGTTTGTGACGGCCTTCGCTAACTAGGCCATAACTTAATACTGAGGATATCTAGGCCCTAACTAAAGGCCTTATGATATGTATAATATGTAGGCATAAAGGGTTTACTTGACCTATTTGCAGATGTTCTCCTGACATACCTGACCAATACTGAAAACTCAATGCCCCTTTTGCTAAAGATATTTTCAGAATACTCAAAAATCTCAGGATATAAAATTAATGTGGAAATAAACATAATAATGGCTATAGGAAGAAAAAAATACATAATATCTATCATGACACTAGGTGAGACTCAGATGCAGACACAGGAGGCAGATGGTTGGAGTTTAAGATGTTTAATAAATCCAAAGGGAATAGGCAAGAGAATGGTTATGGACAGGCAAAAGGTCATAACCAGATCAGAGTCCAGGAGGTACAGAGTGGCAGGCAGGCTCGAGGTCAGGGCAGGCAGAATGGTCAGGCAGGCGGGTACAGAGTCTAGAACAGGCAAGGGCCAAAACCGGGAGGACTAGAAAAAGGAGAAAAGGCAAAGCAGGAAACCGGGAAAAACCGCTGGCAGGCTTGGACATACAAGACTGGCACAGAGAGACAGGAAACACATTGATAAATACACTGGGGAAAACAAGCGACACCTGGAGGGGGTGGAGACAATAACAAGGACAGGTGAAACAGATCAGGGTGTGACAATAACTCATGATCTACAACAATCCTTTAAGTGGACCACAACAAAATATGAAATACTTAGGATGCTTAATAAGTGACAACAAACAACAAATATATAAAGATAACTTTATTCCATTACTCAAAAATATGAAAGCAGATCTAATTAAATGGAACAATCGTTCCCATAAATCTTACAGGTAGAATAAACCTCTTCAGAATGGTATGGCTCCCAAAGTCTTTATTTCCCACCGTAGTCATTATTTTAAGTATAACTTTATGTGGGTGAATAAAATGCATAGAATGAAAAGGACAGTTTTACATCTTCCTAAGTCTGAGGGTGGTTTTAACCTTCCAGACTTGGAAATGTATAAACTCGTCACCCAGGGCTTTTACTAGCCAGATATAGTTAAAGAGGAACAATGGGAACAAAGTAAAGATGCACATGCTCATCCCTAGAATCTTTTTACGTGTCTATTTTCAAAGGATAAAGCTAAGAACATTAACATCTTCATAGTTAAGAACATTAACATCTTCATAGTTAAGAACATTAACATCTTCATAGTTAAGAACATTAACAACTTCATAGTTAAGAACATTAACATCTTCATAGTTAAGAACATTAACATCTTCATAGTTAAGAACATTAACAACTTCATAGTTAAGAACATTAACATCTTCATAGTTAAGAACATTAACAACTTTGTAGTTACGAACACTATAACAACATAGAACACTATAACAGTATGGAAATCTATAACAACATAGAACACTATAACAATATGGAACACTATAACAATATGGAACACTATAACAAAATAGAACACTATAACAATATGGAACACTATAACAATATGGAACACTATAACAATATAGAACACTAGAACACTGTAACAATATAGAACACTGTAACAATATGGAACACTGTAACAATATGGAACACTATAACAATATGGAACACTATAACAATATGGAACACTATAACAATATAGAACACTATAACAATATGGAACACTATAACAATATAGAACACTATAACAATATGGAACACTATAACAATATAGAACACTATAACAATAT
>QNTS01005634.1:5929-27651 GCA_003317085.1 Hucho hucho
GCTAGTGAGAACAGATCTGGGACCAGGCTAGTGAGAACAGATCTGGGACCAGGCTAGTGAGAACAGATCTGGGACCAGGCTAGTGAGAACAGATCTGGGACCAGGCTAGTGAGAACAGATCTGGGACCAGGCTAGTGAGAACAGATCTGGGACCAGGCTAGTGAGAACAGATCTGGGACCAGGCTAGTGAGAACAGATCTGGGACCAGGCTAGTGAGATCAGATCTGGGACCAGGCTAGTGAGATCAGATCTGGGACCAGGCTAGAGAAATCAGATCTAGGACCAGGCTTGAGAGATCAGATCTGGGACCAGGCTAGAGAGATCAGATCTGGGACCAGGCTAATGGGATCAAATCTGGGACCAGGCTATGTCACCTGGGTCTATTGTCTTTGATTCTCTAGCCACTGTAGTATCTGTCTGTTACAGTGGACGTGGAGCCTCTCTGACTGGTACTGTAGTGTAACAGTGGATGTGTAGCCTCTGTGACTGGTACAGTAGTGTAACAGTGGATGTGTAGCCTCTGTGACTGGTACAGTAGTGCTGAGGTTGGTCATTCACTACCACTGTAACCACTGAGTTAAACAGCATCCTTAAAGAGCAGTAAAACTGAATGGAGATCACATCCCCTGCTGGGTGCCGTGGAATCTTAGCCAATCAGGAGGGGTTTTAATGAAACAGGAAATGATTTGACTTATAAAGAGGCAGTAGCCAAGATGAATATGAATGGGCAGTCGACAACAACGTGTGTGAGTGTGACGTGTTCAGTATTAAATAGGGTTTGGGCAGAGAAAGAAGATAGAAGTCTGTACTTTGCAGTCCATGCTTTGACAGGTTGTCATGCAGGATTGTGGAATGAATGCAGTATTTTGGAATTAATGCAGTATTTGCAGTTGTGTTTGTGTGCCTTTTGTGGCTCTCCAGTGAATCCGTCTCGACGGGGGCTTGGCTCCGTCACGCACGGGAGCTTGGCTCCGTCACGCACGGGGGCTTGGCTCCGTCACGCACGGGGGCTTGGCCCCGTCACGCACGGGGGCTTCAATCAACGGGGCTTCGTGCTCAAAGAAAGAAACAGGAACAACCATGAATAGAAAATCTACAATTCTGAAAACAATGACAAACAAAAAAAGAAACAGATTAATCCGCCAAGTAAAACAAACTAAAGGAGAATCTCTGACTTTCCTTATTTAACAGGGAGACCATTCTCCATTAGGTTTCCCTCTGGGCTCAGACACCCCTCTGTGTTCCAACAGTGACCCCTCAGTCACCCTCTTGACCTCCTGATGACACTGACCCCCATCAGAACACATATTACACAATTACACTATTACACAATGGACCAGTGTAATAATGACTCACCATAAATAGTCTTGATATGTAGGTGAGCCAGTCTAATATGGCATGCAAAGCCCCCAGCAGGCATGTCCATACAGAACCCTGTTCCATACAGAAACCTGTTCCGTAGAACCACACATCTCTGATGGATACGTACTGTAGGGAATAACTGTTTTCAGATGTCTTTGTTTTCACCTTGTTATGAAAATGCTGACTATGCATTGTAGAACAAACACCGTATTTAAAAAGTTGCATGGTGCCATTTAAAACAGTGAAATTCCTTCCCAACTCTTAATGATGTTGGAGAGGAAAGCTCCCAGGTTGTTTTCCTCTCCTAAGGGGGAAAAGGGAGCAGCAGTTGGGACTTGATCATCTTCCTAAGTGTTAAACCATTGGAATGCTTTTGAAGTGAAAGGTAATATTTGTGAGTGGTTGTCCACCACTCTCTCTCTCTCTTTTCCTCTCTCTCCCTCCTCCCCCTGTCTATCTGACATATAGCTGAATTCTGTCCATCTCCATTCCACGTTGATTCAACATCATCACATTGATTTTGTTGCTTGAAATGACGTGGAAACAACGTTGATTCATCCCGTTTTTTTGCCTAGTGGGACTGGACTGAAGGAGTTTTGGCTACCGTTCTCTTTGACAGGAGAATTTCAACACAGCCAAGCTTTCCACTGAAGCACAGCAACTTCAGCCAAGTCTCAGATTAGATAGAATTATCACAGAGAAGACAGAGTTCTATTTTTAAGACACTAGTCTCCTGCGTGGCACAAAAGGCGTGTGGTGTGTGGTAATGATTAGAGTCTCTCTGTGATTCAGTATATCTCAGCGTGAACAGGCAGCCTGTGATCTACGCCTGCTGTACTCATCGCTACTCGGACAAAGGTTCACTTTGTTTGGTTCTGGACCAGGCTGGCTCTGGTAGAGTGGGCCAGAGCACCAGTGTTGCCTGGAGACACATACCCACAGACCCCAAACACACACACTAAAGTAAAGCACACACTCACAGGAACCCAGACCAGATAAACACAAGAGAGAGACAATGTGGGCAGAGTGTAACTAATTGGACCAGATATTGAGCCAGTGTGTATCTGTGTGTGTGTGTGTGTGTGTGTGTGTGTGTGTGTGTGTGTGTGTGTGTATAGACCCCAGGTGTTCTGTCCTGTTCTGATGCCAGTATGCCAGGATGTGATATTCTGCCCACACGCTCAAGCACATATTCCTGTTATAGGACTTACTGAGTCAACATATATTAGTCAATGTGAAAACGTGCAGGAGATAAACATGTCAACTAGTCATTATTACCAAACAGTCACTGCCCTCTCTGTGCAGGATATAAACATGTCAACTAGTCATTATTACCAAACAGTCACTGCCCTCTCTGTGCAGGAGATAAACATGTCAACTAGCCATTATTACCAAACAGTCACTGCCCTCTCTGTGCTCCTTTTGGCTTCAGTAATGGGGGGAGGCTCATGGTGGCATGGTTCCATGTGGGGTGGTGAAGGGGCACTTATGGTTAATCAAATCTGTGTGCGTGCGTCCTCGCTTGTTTGTTTGACCAACACAGAGAGTGACAGCGATAGGAGGCTGTGTTTATCGGTGTATTGTATTTCGTTAGCCTGTGGTTAATTTGTAACATGAACGAAGCATCGGTGTATTGTATTTCGTGGCAGGTTGACACATGATATGTTTATCGTCAGGTGTTAAACACATAAGGAAAGGGAGTATACAGAGCGTTGGTATAGGTACTGTATAGGCCTATTTGGCTGTTCCTGTGAATATAGACAAGACTAAAGAAGAGAGGAAAGGGGTATACTATCTACAATTATTCAGCCATTCCTCCTTTTTTTTCAATCATCATGTCTTCCTGTATTTTTGTTTTGTTGTTCCAAGAGCTCAGTTGGTTGGCGCAAGGTGCTTGTGGGTTTGATTCCAACATGGGCTACATACACTGCATAAGCAGGTGGTAACAGTGAGTGGATGTGGATTACAGCTGATTGAGCGTTATGTCATTTTGACGTGTCTCTCCAGTGGTGAACGAGGAAGGCCAGCCACTCATAGAGGGGAAACTGAAAGAGAAGCAGGTTCGCTGGAAGTTCATCAAACGCTGGAAGACTCGCTACTTCACCCTGGCAGGAAACCAGCTCCTCTTCCGGAAGGGAAAATCTGTATGTATCCGTTTAAAACCTTTCAATACTTTAATTGGGTGTGATAATAAAAAATCAAAAGTTTGTTTCCGAAGTGTTTTTCCTATATCTGAGACAGATAAGAAAGGTCAGGAAACATTTTTATTATATTTTTTTTACGTGTATTTAACCCCTTATTTTTGGCACTAATCAAATCAAATTGTATTTGTCACGTACACGTGTTGAGCAGATTTTATTGTGGGTGTAGCGAAATGCTTGTATATACAGTCTCCATAAATACAGTAACAGTCAAAAGTTTGGACACACCTACTCATTCAAGGGTTTTTCTTTCTTTGTACTATTTTCTACATTGTAGAATAATAGTGAAGACATCAAACTATTAAATAACACATATGGAATCATGTAGTAACCAAAAAAGTGTTAAACAAATCAGAATTTTGATTCTTCAAAGTAGCCATCCTTTGCCTTGATGACCGCTTTGCACACTCTTGTCATTCTCTCAACCAGCTTCATGAGGAATGCTTTTCCAACAATCCTTGAAGGAGTTCTCACATATGCTGAGCACTTGATGGCTGCTTTTCCTTCACTCTGTGGTCCAACTCATCCCCAACCATCTCAGTTGGGTTGCGGTCGGTGATTGTGGAGGCTAGGTCATCTGATGCAGCACTCCTTCACTCTCCTTCTTGGTAAAATAGCCCTTACACAGCCTGGAGGTGCATTGGGTCATTGTCCTGTTGAAAAACAAATGATTGTCCCACTAAGCGCAAACCAGATGGGATGGCGTATCGCTGCAGAATGCTGTGGTAGCCATGCTGGTTAAGTGTGCCTTGATTTATAAATAAATCACAGACAGTGTCACCAGCAAAGCACCCCCACACCATCACAGCATTTATTTGGGCTGAAATTTCTAAGGCTGGTAACGCTAATGAACTTACCCTCTGCAGCAGAGGTAACTCTTTCCTGTGGCGGTCCTCGTGAGAGCCAGTTTCATCATAGCACTTGATGGTTTTGAAGAAACTTTCAAAGTTCTTGACATTTTCCATATTGACTGACCTTCATGTCTTAACCTGTTACGGATCCAATCCCGTGAACGGGATCGATTTTGACAACATCCGGTGAAATGCAGAGCGCCAAATTCAAATTACAAAAATACTCATTTCAAACATTCATGAATATACAAATGCTGCACACCCTTCAAAAGCTTAGACTCTTGTTAATTTTAAAAAGGCTTTACGGTGAAAGCAGAACATTTGATTGTCTGAGGACAGCGCCCCACTCAAACTCAATTAGCATAATAACATAACCAGCAGAGGTGTCACAAAACTCAAAAATAGCATAAAATAAATAGCTTACCTTTGATGATCTTCCTCTGATGGCATACCCAAGCATCCAGGTTACACAATAAAGGGTCATTTTGTTCGATAAAGTTCCTCTTTATATCCATATAGCTCCGTTTGGTTGGCACGTTTTGTTCAGTAATCCACCTGCCCAAAGGCTTTCATCCATGCAGACAAACGATATCCCAAAAGTATCCATAAAGTTTGTAGAAAAAAGTCAAACAGCATTTGTAATCAATACTCTAAAATGAATATAAACTATAATATTTCAGACGGAATATAACCTGCTGAATAGAAGAGAAAAAGAACTGAGCGCGCATTCCTTGTTACGCGCAAAATCCAAAACAGTACACTTGACGTGAACTCAGGAACAAGTGGTCTTACTCCCTTGATTTTCATGACTGAAGATTCAAACCTTTTTCTAAAGACTGTTGACATCTAGTGGAAGCCATAGGAACTGCAATCTGGGGGTTCAACTATGAGGCTTTGAATAGCTGGCCTATTGAAAACAGTGTGACATGACTGATTCAGACATCCCGGATGGATTTTGCTCGGGTTTTTGCCTGCCATATCAGTTCTGTTATACTCACAGACATTATTTTAACAGTTTTAGAGTGTTTTCTATCCAAAGCTACTAATTATATGCATATCCTAGCTTCTGGGCCTGAGTAACAGGCAGTTTACTTTGGGCACGTTTTTCATCCGAACTTCAAAATACTGCCCCCTAGCCCTAAGTTAAAGTAATGATGGACTGTCGTTTCTCTTTGCTTATTTGAGCTGTTCTTGCCATAATATGGACTTGGTCTTTTACCAAATAGGGCTATCTTCTGTATACCACCCTTACCTTGTCACAACACAATTGTTAATTGAAATGTATTCCAGGTGACTACCTCATGAACCTGGTTGAGAGAATGCCTAGATTGTGCAAAGCTGTCATCAAGGCAAAGGGTGGCTACTTTGAAGAATCTCAAATATAAAATATATTTTGATTTGTTGAACACTTTTTTTGGTTACTACATGATTCCATATGTGTTATTTCATCATTTTGATGTCTTCACTATTATTCTACATTGTAGAAAATAGTAAAAATTAAGAAAAACTGTTGAATGAGCAGGTGTGTCCAAACTACTGACTGGTACTGTACTTCCATTCACTTTTTCAACTGGTACCAGGAGACTTTCAGACAAGATTTTGTAAGGCCTGTGGGCGTCCAAGAGCAAAGCATGTAAACACAACATGTATGTGTTCGTGAGAGTCTAATCTTTCCATAGAGGGGTCATAATAGTTTGTAGACCAAACCGAGTGACAAAAAAAGAAGCTAGCTAACATCAGCTAACTGCTCTCTTATGTTTCATCATTGAGCAGCTCAAATGGAGCTGTTGCTATGGATAGTCACACAAACTTATAGTAAAAGGTCACAGCTGTTTGTCAGAGTTTAGCGTGACAAAAAGCAGCTAGCTAACGTCAGCTTACAGCTCTCTCATATCGCTTCATTGTGCAGCCCAAATGGAACTGTTGCTTTGGATACCAATGCTTTTCAATGGCAAAAGCATAGACCAGAGTGGTAGGTCAAGAATTGTAGATTCTGCTCTTTCACAGCTTAAGCTATTAAGTCCAAACCAACGCTGAGATGTTTAGACTGACCCTACTTAGATTGCTTGTCAAATTTTATTTATGCTATATACCATTTCTGAACTATAACCATTTAAAATGTCCAGAAATTAACATGTGTTTGAATGAGAACCACAGGAATACAGAGGTAGCAATTAAAAATGGTCCTGCTCTTTGGCCAATTAAATTACAAGACCATATTTAAAACATTCAGGCTATCAAATTCTTTATACATTTTATAAACTATAACTAAAGAGATTAGCATAAAATAACTCACCATCAGTAAATCTTGAACCGTTCAAGCTAGAGACACCAAAACAACTTTCACATGTTCAGGCAATCCTTACTTCTAATTCTTTAAAACTAGTATTAACTAGTAACTATATACATTTGCACAAATTAGCATAACATAACCCACCAATAGTATATCTTGAACCATTGAAGCTACATCACATCAAATAACATTTTATTGGTCACATACACACAATAAAATTTGATTTGATGTTCAAGCTTCAGATTGCAACTTTTATAAACTATAACAAAATAAATTTGCATAAAATAACTCGCCAACATTAATTCTTCATCCGTTCAAGATAGATACAGCAAGCCAACGTTCATATGTTCAGGCTATCCATACTTTTCATGTACATACTTGTTCAACCACAGTGGCAAGAAATAGTATGTGAACCCTTTGGAATTACCTGGATTTATGAATAAATTGGTCATAAAATTTGATCTGATCTTCATCTAAGTCACAACTGCTGCACGTCTGAAGTTTGCAAAATAGCACCTTGATGTTCCACAGCGCTACTGGCAAAAAATTCTGTGGACAGATTAAACTGAAGTTGAGTTGTTTGGAAGGAACACACAACACTATGTGTGGAGAAAAAAAGGCACAGCACACCAACATCAAAACCTCGTCCCAACTGTAAAGTATGGTGGAGGGAGCATCATGGTTTGAGGCTGCTTTGCTGCCTCATGGCCTGGACAGCTTGCTATCATCGACAGAAAAATGAATTCCCAAGTTTATCAATACATTTTGCAGGAGAATGTAAGGCTATCTGTCCGTGAATTGAAGCTCAACAGAAGTTGGGTGATGCAACAGGACAATTACCCAAAACACAGAACTAAATTAACCACAAAATGGCCCAGTCCTGACCTCAATCCGATTTGAGATGCTGTGGCATGACCTCAAGAGAGCGGTTCACACCAGACATCCCAAGAATATTGTTGAAGTGAAAAGGTTTTGTAAGGAGGAATGGTCCAAAATTCCTCCTGACCGTTGTGCAGGTCTGATCCGCAACTACAGAAAACGTTTGGGTGAGGTTATTGCTGGCAAAGGAGGGTCAACCAGTTATTAAATCCAAGGGTTCACATACTTTTTGCACCCTGTTTACACAGTGTGTTCAATAAATACATGAAAATGTATAATTGTTTGTGTGTTTTTAGTTTAAGCTGTTTGTCTGTTGTTTTGACTTAGATGAAGATCAGATCAAATTTTATGACCAATTTATGCAGTAATCCAGGTAATTCCAAAGGGTTCGCATCCCTTTTCTTGCCACTGTATAACCAGTCACCACCATTACTATTGCAGTTACTACCTCTACCATAACATCTTTCAAAACCATACATACTTTTTAAATCGGCTTTGCTTTAAATAGTAAAGAAACACATTTTTAAACTTCTACCACAAAAATACTTTTAAAGAGGTAAATCAAGTCCCACCAATTGTACTTCATGTACAATTACCATGTAGTTGTTCAAGTTGAATTTCCCCTCAGGACAATAGAGTATATCACATCATATACACAGGGGGCAGAAATATATTTTAGACAGAAATATGCCTCCACATATGCTGACAGCACTGTTAGTCACTGGACTCCCAGTCCTTATGTGTTTTCCTATTCTACTCTTTCTTTTTCTTCTTAATTGAATCATGATGTGATGTTGGGTGAAACAAGGTCTAACGTCACTCTGGGGAATCCACTAGAGATGACTGTAATAACTTCGGGCCCCACTATTGAGCCTTGGGGGACGCCCAAGATCAGAGTATGATGCTGCAACTTCTTGAGTCATTCTTCCCTTTAATAACTCAGTATGAAAATCTACACTCAGAAGTAGCAGCAAAAAACTAATGAAAACCAGAGAAGTAAGGAGATGATGCTGGCTGTATGTGCGCGCGTGTGTGTGTGTGTGTGCGCGTGTGTGTGTGTGTGTGAAGACGGGGAAACCACTGTGTTTTAACGATACAAATCGCTCCAACTAATTAGTGTTTGATTCTGACTTACTTTGAGGCCGAACTTGGTGTAAGGTCATTGGACTTTACGGCAGAAATAATTATTGTGCAAAGAAAAAAGTGTTGCCTTTGAGAAAACAGGACCGTAAAACAACGTGTTGAGGTCACGTAGTCATCAGAAAGACCATGAGTCATCACCATGTGCCAAACAAAGCGAAACACTCAACTTTATTACAATGGGGGGAAACAATACAGTATTCATTCAACTTCAGCCACAGTGTAATTAGAGCTGATCTGTTTTATCGTGCTGTTGGTGTGTGTGTGTGTGTGTGTGTGTGTGTGTGTGTGTGTGTGTGTGTGTCATTGAGCAGGGATTAGATGAGAGACCTTATTGTTAGTCAATGCCATGTTGTTAAACGGGAGAGAGCGAGCGATGCGTCAACAGCAACCTTGGGAAAATCATTAACAGCAGACTCGTACATTTCCTCAGTGAAAACAATGTACTGAGCAAATGTCAAATTTAGCTTTTTTTACCAAATTACTGTACAACGACAGACCACTTATTCACCCTGCACACCCTAATTGACAAACAAACCAAAACAAAGGCAAAGTCTTCTCATGCTTTGTTGATTTCAAAAAAGCTTTTTACTCAATTTGGCATTAGGGTCTGCTATACAAATTGATGGAAAGTGGTAAATCTCAGTAAGAAGAAAATGTGTTCGAAAAAAGGTCCAGTTGCCACAAATACAAATTCCATCTAGACCCTAGAGCAGTGGTTCCCAAACCTTTTATAGTCCCGCACCCCTTCAAACATTCAACATTCAGCTGCGTACCCCCTCTAGCACCAGGGTCAGCGCACTCTCAAATGTTGTTTTTTGCCATCATTGTAAGCCTGCCACACACTATACGATACATTTATTAAACATAAGAATGAGTGAGTTTTTGTCACAACCCGGCTCGTGGGAAGTGACAAAGAGCTCTTATAGGACCAGGGCGCAAATAATAATCAAAAATGTTGCTCTTTATTTAACCATCTTATATATCAAACCTTATATATATATATAAAACCTTAATTGTAAATAACTCACCACATGTTAATGATAAGGGTGTGGTTGAAAGGATGCTCATAACTCTGCAATGTTGGGTTGTATTGGAGTCTGTCTTAAATCATTTCCCACACACAGTCTGTGCCTGTATTTAGTTTTCATGCTAGTGAGGGCCAAGAATCCACTCTCACGTAGGTACGTGGTTGCAAAGGGCATCAGTGTCTTAACCGCATGATTTGCCAAGGCAAGATACTCTGAGCGCAGTCCAATCCAGAAATCTGGCAGTGGCTTTTGATTAAATTAAATTTTTACAGAATTGCTTGTTGCAATTTTGATGAGGCTCTCTTGTTCAAATATTGGTTCAGAGAAAAGCTCCAACTTCTTAATCATAGACTAAATTTTGTCCCGCACATTGAATATAGTTGATGATGGTCAGTAAAGAAAACTTTAAGCTCGTCTCTCAATTCAAAAAAATGTGTCAATACTTTGCACCTTGATAACCAGCGCACTTCTGAATGTTGTGAAAGCGTTACATGGTTGCTGCCCATTTCATTGCATAGTGCAGAAAATACACGAGGGGCCTTGCTTTAACAAAGTTAACCATTTTCACTGTAGTGTCCAAAACGTATTTCAAGCTGTCAGGCATTCCCCTGGCAGCAAGAGCCTCTCAGTGGATGCTGCAGTGTACCCAAGTGGCGTCAGGAACTGCTTGCACACGCGTTACCACTCCACTATGTCTCCCTGTCATGGCTTTTGCGCCATCAGTACAGATACCAACACATCATGACCACCAAAGTCCATTTGATGTCACAAAGCTGTCCAAAAAATATCCTCTCCTGTTGTCCTGGTTTCCAGTGGTTTGCAGAAGGTGATGTCTTCCTTAATTGACCCCCCATAAACGTAACAGACATATACCAGGAGCTGTGCCAGGCCCGCCACATCTGTTGACTCATCCAGCTGTAACGCATAGAATTCACTGGCTTGTATGCGAAGCAGTAAGTGTTTCAAAACATCTCCTGCCATGACACTGATGCGTCATGAAACAGTGTTGTTTGACGGAAGCATTGTCTGTATATTTTTGGGGCCTTTTCCCCCAGCATTGTCCCAGCCATTTCTGCAGCACCAGGAAGAATTAAGTCCTCCACAATAGTATGTGGCTTGCCTGTCCTAGCCACTCACCATATAAGATGCTTCTAGCCCCTTCTTATTAATGGTATCAGTTGCTTTTGTCTTACTACCTGAAAGTCGTATTAATTCTCGCTTAAAAAACTCCCATGGCTTATTTTTCAAATTGGCATGTTTTGTTTCTAAATGTCTGCGCAAGAGTGAAGGTTTCATTGAATTGTGAGATAGTACGTTTGCACATATAACACACTGTGGCTGAGGAAAGGCACTACTCCCAATATAAGTGAGCCCCAAATCAATCATCATATTTGCACCTCTTCGATGGTCCAACATCCCTGTCTGTTGTTCGGTGCTTTCCCGGGTAAGGTGGCAGTAGCTCTTCAGCTGCATCAGATTCACAACTGTCATTGTCCATGCTAGCTGGGCTAACAACAAATGTAAAATTACTGATGTTCGCATTGGATGTACTCGTGGAAGCAGAACAACTTGTGTCGTCGACAGGTGCAGGTGTAGTACTGCTGGTAGTAGCAGTAATGTGTCCCTATGGACGCGTGGAATGTGTCTCTATGGATGCATGCCTTGCTAAATGGACTGTTTAAAAATGTGAAGAAAAAATGGTATTGTACTTTTTTTAAATGTGAATCACATTTTTATTTGGTGTGCCCCCGACGGCATTTCACGTACCCCAGTTTGGGAATACCTGTCCTAGAGCACAGAAAGAACTATACATACTGCCCCAGGTAACGATCTGCGAGACAAGGCAAGAAGGGCCTTCTATGCCATCAAAAGGAACATACAATTCTACATACCACTTAGGAGCTGACTAAAAATACTTGAATCAGCTATAGAACTCATTGCCCTTTATGGTTGTGAGGTCTGGGGTCCACTCACCAACCAAGAATTCACAAAATGGGACAAACACCAAATTGAGACTCTGCATGCAGAATTCTGAAAAAATAAAATCTGTGTACACCAAATAATGCATGCAGAGTAGAATTAGGCCGATATCTTCTAATTATCAAAATCCAGAAAAGAGCCGTTAAATTCTACAACCACCTAAAAGGACACCATTCCCAAACCTTCCATAACAAAGCCATCACCTACAGAGAGATGAACCTGGAGAAGAATCTCCTAAGAAAGATGGTTCTGGGGCTCTGTTCACAAACACAAACAGACCCCACAGAGCCCCAGGACAGCAACACAATTAGACCCAACCAAATCATGAGAGAACTAAAAGATAATTAATTGGCACATTGGAAAGAATTAACAAAAAAAACGAGCAAACTAGAATGCTATTTGGCTCTAAACAGAGAGTACACAGTGGCAGAATACCTGACCACTGTGACTGACCCATACTTGACTATGTACAGACTCAGTGAGCAGAGCCTTGCTATTGAGAGAGGCCGCCGAAGGCAGACCTGGCTCTCAAGAGAAGACAGGCTATGTGCACACTGCCCACAAAATGAGGTGGAAACAGCTGCACTTCCTAACCTCCTGCCAAATGTATGACCATATTACAGACACATATTTCCCTCAGATTACACAGATCCACAAAGAATTCTAAAACAAACCCAATTTTGATAAACTCTCATATCTACTGGGTGAAATACCACAGTGTGCCATCACAGCAGCAAGATTTGTGATTTGTTGCCACATGAAAAGGGCAACCAGTGAAGAACAAACACCATTTTCTTTATTTTTCCTTTTGTACTTTAACTATTTGCACATAATGACATTCGTAATGTCTATTATTTTGGAACTGTTGTGAGTGTAATGTTTACTGTAAATTGTTATTGTTTATTTCACTTTTGTTTATTATCTAGTTCACTTGCTTAGGCAATGTTAAC
Source organism: Hucho hucho (assembly GCA_003317085.1). NCBI lineage: Eukaryota > Metazoa > Chordata > Actinopteri > Salmoniformes > Salmonidae > Hucho > Hucho hucho. The sequence continues at coordinate 18,617 of QNTS01005634.1, forward strand.
ATATGTTTCCCATGGAGAGTGAGAGCAAGGGAGAGAGAGGGAGGGAGGGAGAGGGTGAGGGAGAGGGTGAGAGACGTCCTGAGGACTTTCCCCCCAGCCTTTGACAAATATTTTTAGATGGTTGAAAGGATAAGTGAAATTGAAGTCTCTTGCCCAAGACAATATTCTTTGTATTGTCACCAACAATTCCCTCACCATATGTCACGCTGGTATAAGGAGATTCGGGAGACAGGCGCAGGAATGCGTAATAGTTTTTTTTATTAAGCCCAAATTACGGCGTGCTGTGTAAAGGCACGGGGACGAAGACCAAACAAGCACATAACAATACACAGGGTTGAAACCCAAAACAAAAGAGCGAGAATTACCTTGAATAAATAACACAAGCGCACAATGATTAATACACAGCACGAGACCCGTAATCATCTGCGCAATCCACAATGGCACGAAAGCCAAAACACACAGCACAGGTACTCACACACAGCACAGGTACTCACACGCACCAACAGACATAGTAACAATAATCGACGGCACCATGGTGAACAAAGGGCACATATATACAAATACAATCAGTGGGAATAGGGGACAGGTGTGCGTAATGAAAGTTCCGGAGGGATCCGTGACAGTACAGCTGTTTAAAGCCACAAATTGGACCTCCTCTTTGTCTCTTGTTTTCTGAGCTCAATCTTGCAGTGCCAATGAATCAGTTCCATATCAACCCATAACTTAGACCCCTAACCTATACCACTAACCTATACCATTAACCTATACCACTAACCCATACCCCTAACCTATAACCACTAACCCATACCATTAACCCATACCCCTAACCTATACCACTAACCTATACCACTAACCTATACCACTAACCCATACCCCTAACCTATAACCACTAACCCATACCCTTAACCTATACCCCTAACCTATACCCCTATACCCCTAACTAGTACCCCTAACTAATACCCCTAACTTATACCCCTAACCTATACCCCTAACCTATACCCCTAACCTATACCCCTAACCTATACCCCTAACCTATACCCCTAACCTATACCACTAACCTATACCCCTAACTTATACCACTAACCTATACCCCTATACCCCTAACCTGTACCCCTAACCTGTACCCCTAACCTATACCACTAACCTGTACCCCTAACCTGTACCCCTAACCTGTACCCCTAACCTGTACCCCTAACCTGTACCCCTAACCTGTACCCCTAACCTGTACCCCTAACCTGTACCCCTAACCTATACCCCCTAACCTATACCACTAACCTATACCCCCTAACCTATACCCCTAACATATACCACTAACCTATACCCCTAACATATACCACTAACCTATACCCCTAACATACCACTAACATATTTTTATTTCATACTTTTTTTTATTTCACCTTTTATTTAACCAGGTAGTTCTATATGATGTCATAATACAGGTAGGCTAGTTGAGAACAAGTTCTCCTTTACAACTGTGACCTGGCCAAGATGAAGCAAAGCAGTTCGACACATACAACAACACTGAGTTACACATGGAATAAACAAATATACAGTCAATAATACAGTAGAAAAAAAGTGTATATATACAGTGTGTGCAAATGAGTTAAGATAAGGGGGTTAAGGCAATAAATAGGCCATGGTGGCGAAGTAATTACAATATAGCATTTAAACACCGGTATGGTAGATGTGCAGTAGATGAATGTGCAAGTACAGATACTGGGGTGCAAAGGAGCAAGATAAATAAATTAATAAATACAGTATGGGGATGAGGTAGTTGGATGGGCTATTTACAGATGGGCTATGTAAAGGTGCAGTGATCTGTGAGCTGCTCTGACAGCTGGTGCTAAAGCTAGTGAGGGAGATATGAGTCTCCAGCTTCAGTGATTTTTGCAGTTCGTTCCAGTCATTGGCAGCAGAGAACTGGAAGGAAAGGCAGCCAAAGGAGGAATTGGCTTTGGGGGTGACCAGTGAGATATACCTGCTGGAGCGCGTGCTACGGGTGGGTGCTGCTATGGTGATGAGTGAGCTGAGATAAGGCGGGGCTTTATCTAGCAAATACTTGTAGATGACCTGGAGCCAGTGGGTTTGGTGATGAGTATGAAGCGAGGGCCAGCCAACGAGAGCGTATAGGTCGCAGTGGTGGGTAGTATATGGGGCTTTGGTGACAAAATGGATGGCACTGTGATAGACTGCATCCAATTTGTTGAGTAGAGTGTTTGAGGCTATTTTGTAAATCAAATGTATTTATAAAGCCCTTCTTACATCAGCTGATCTCACAGAGTGCTGTACAGAAACCCAGCCTAAAACCCCAAACAGCAAGCAATGTAGGTGTAAAAGCACAGTGGCTAGGAAAAACTCCCTAGAATTGCCAAATCTAGGAAGAAACCTAGAGAGGAACCAGGCTGTGAGGGGTGGCCAGTCCACTTCTGGCTGTGCCGGGTGAAGATTATAACAGAACATAGACAAGATTTTTAAATATTCATAAAACAGGCAGAACAGTTGAAACTGGAGAAACAGCACGGCCAGGTGGACTGGGGACATCAAGGAGTCATCAGGCCAGGTAGGCCTTGAGGAATGGTCCTAATGCTCAGGTCTTCCGAGAGAGAGAAAAAAAGAAAGAGAGAGAGATAATTAGAGAGAGCATACTTAAAATCACACAGGACACCGGATAAGAGAGGAGAAATACTCCAGATATAACAGACGGACCCTAGCCCCCCGACACAAACTACTGCAGCATAAATACTGGGGGCTGAGAAAGGAGGGGTCGGGAGACACTGTGGCCCCGTCCGACGAATCCCCCGGACAGGGCCAAACAGGCAGGATATAACCCCACCCACTCTGCCGAAGCACAGCCCCCACACCACTAGAGGGATATCTCCAACCACCAACTTACCATCCTGAGACAAGGCCGAGTATAGCCCACAAGATCTCTGCCACGGCACAACCCAAGGAGGGGGGGGGGCAACCCGGACAGGAAGATCACGTCAGTGACCACGTCAAATGACATCGCCGAAGTCAAGGATCAGTAGAATGGTCAGTTTTATGAGGGTATGTTTGGCAGCATGAGTGAAGGAAGCTTTGTTGCGAAATAGTTTTGGATTGGAGATGCTTAATGTGAGTCTGGAAGGAGAGTTTACAGTCTAACCAGACACCTAGGTATTTGTAGTTGTCCACATATTCTAAGTTAGAACCGTCCAGAGTAGTGATGCTGGACTGGGCAGGCAGGTGTGGGCAGCGATTGGTTGATTTAAGAGCAGTTGGAGGCCACGGAAGGAGAGTTGTAATGGCATTGAAGCTCGTCTGGAGGTTAGTTAACACAGTGTCCAAAGAAGAGCCAGAAGTATACAGAATGGTGTCATCTGCGTAGAGGTGGATCAGAGAATCACCAGCAGCAAGAGTGACATCATTGATGTATACAGAGAAGAGAGTTGGCCCGAGAATTGAACCCTGTGGCACCCCCATAGAGACTGCCAGAAGTCCAGACAACAGGCCCTCCGATTTGACACACTGAACTCTATCAGAGAAGTAGTTGGTGAACCAGGCGATGCAATAATTTGAAAAACCAAGGCTGTTGAGTCTGCCAATAAGAATGTGGTGATTGACAGAGTTGAAATTCTTGGCCAGGTCGATGAATACGGCTACACAGTAATGTCTCTTATCGATGGCGGTTATGATATCGTTTAGGACCTTGAGCGTGGCTGAGGTGCACCCATGACCAGCTCTGAAACCAGATTGCATAGCGGAGAAGGTACGGTGGGATTCGAAAGGGTCGGTAATCTGTTTGTTAACTTGGCTTTCGAAGACCTTAGAAAGGCAGGGTAGGATAGATATAGGTCTGTAGCAGTTTGGGTCTAGAGTGTCTCCCCCTCCACCGCGGCAGCTTTCCAGTCTTTGGGAATCTCAGACGCTACGAAAGAGAGATTGAACAGGCTAGTAACAGGAGTTGCAACAATTTCGGCAGATAATTTTAGAAAGAGAGGGTCAAGATTGTCTAGCCCGGCTGATTTGTAGCTCTTTCAGAACATCAGCTATCTGGATTTGGGTGAAGGAGAAATGGGGGAGGCTTGGGCGAGTTGCTGTGGGGGGTGCAGGGCTGTTGACCGGGGTAGGGGCAGCCAGGTGGAAAGCATGGCCAGCTGTAGAAAAATGCTTATTGAAATTCTCAATTATAGTGGATTTATCGGTGGTGACAGTGTTTCCTAGCCTCAGTGCAGTGGGTAGCTGGGAGGAGGTGCTCTTATTCTCCATGGACTTTACAGTGTCCCAGAACTTTTTTGAGTTTGTGCTACAGGATGCAAATTTCTGCTTGAAAAAGCTAGCCTTAGCTTTCCTAACTGCCTGTGTATATTGGTTCCTAACTTCCCTGAAAAGTTGCATATCACGGGGGCTATTCGATGCTAACCCATACCACTAACCTATTCCCCTTACGTATACGCCTAACCTATACCCCTAACTTATACCCCTAACCTATACCCCTAACCTATACCCCTAACCTATACCCCTAACCTATAACCACTAACCTATACCCCTAACCTATACCCACTAACCTATACCCCTAACCTATAACCACTAACCTATACCCCTAACCTATACCACTAACCCATACCCCTCATCTATACCCCTAGGCACTTCTGTCGGTGTAGCGAGAGAGATGTGAGACAAGCTCATAATAAGTCACATCAGAACAACCTCACCTGGATGATTATTCATGTACTTTGTGCCCCGTTTCATTTCACCTAACCGTTTCCCCAAAGCCGAGCCATCAGCATCGTGCTTTTATTGAACCAGTCCTTAGGGGACACACGCGCAATAGGAACTAGGGGAGTGGCGAGAGGAGTACATTGAATGTGGGTATAGGTCTATGGAGAATAGCATCTAGCCTGTCCCTTGCTATGTGACCCAAAGGTCCATAAGGATATGGCTGTGGTGTATCACACACAGATACACGTGCACACACACATTCCAGAGTCATCCTGACGTGTGAGATGAGAGATAACCGTGTATTACACAAGTCAGAGAGATGTAGCCGTCTTAATGTGTAGAGCATTAGAGACAGTGCTTATGGGCTCAAGGATTTCATTTCCTCCCTTATATAAGGACCAAGACAGTAAAACACTGTCTTGTCTTACTGCAAACATGTGCAGCTTACAGCAATAGATCTTTGCAAGAGGACCATAAAAGTTGGATGTTTTGTGCTAATGTACTGGTGTTACAAATCCTAGCAAACTTTTATTTTGTCACTGAAATATGTGGCGTTAAACAACAGGTCGTCCATAACAGCCACAAGGCAGCTGTTCAACAGTAAAACATGTCAGTTTTACAATGTTGAATGTTAATGGTATAAATGTGCCTCTCGGGAACCTGGCAGGGTTTAAGCGTGTCAGAATAGTGCCATTCATCATGTGTAGTGGTGATGGTGAAACACCATCCCCCCTTTTACGCTGCTGCTACTCTCTGTTATTATCTTCTGCTACTCTCTGTTATTATCTTCTGCTACTCTCTGTTATTATCTTCTGCTACTCTCTGTTATTATCTATGCATAATCACTTTAATAACTCTACCTACATGCCTCTGCACATTGACTCTGTACCGTTACTCCCTGTAGATAGCCTCGATATTATTTTACTGCTGGTCTTTAATTAGTTGTTACTTTTTTATTTTTTATTTTATTTTTTTTAATTCTTAAAACTGCATTGTTGGTTAAGGGCTTGTAAGTAAGCATTTCACTGTAAGGTTGTAGTCTGTGCATGTGGCTAATTAAAATTTGATTCATCATGTGTAGTGGTGATAGTGAAACGAAATAAAAATATAGGACAACAATATAGGACAAAACACTACGTAAAGAGAGACCTAAAGACAACAACATAGCATGGCAGCAACACATGACAACACAGCATGGTAGCAACACAACATGACGACAACATGGTAGCTGTGGTGAAAGAGGAGTGATTTACGATTGAGAAAACCAAGCCTAGATTTAACTTTAGCCTGCAGCTTTGATATGTGCTGAGAGAAGGACAGTGTAGTGGTGATAGTGAAACGACATCAATAGAATTGGATTGCTGGTCCAAAAGGTGCATTTATCACTGTTTATTCATGTTTAACTAGAATCTCCCCATGTTGCTGAAAGGTTTATCTCTGTCCTGTCTTGTCTACTACAGAAGGATGAGCTAGACGACAGCACCATCGAGCTGAGCAAAGTGCAGAGCGTCAAGGTGGGTGAATTTCAAGTCCATTCATGTAACAACAATTCCATTCATACCCTTTGTCCACTTCTGATAACCCTCTCTCTCGTGTGTGTGTGTGTGTGTCCAGGTGGTAGCTAAGAAGCGGCGTGAGCGGGGTCTCCCTCGGGCCTTTGAGATCTTCACGGACAGTAAGACGTACGTCCTGAAGGCTCGTGATGAGAAGCATGCTGAGGAGTGGCTCCAGTGTATTAATGTTGCCGTGGCCCAGGCCAGAGAGAGAGAGAACAGAGAGGCCTCCACCTACCTGTGACCTTATGACCTGGAAGATATTCTACTGTGACCCGTTCCTGACCCAGAAACACAACATACAGCCCCGTACCACTGTACCATCTACTAACAACAGCTGTGACGTCCACTGTTTCTGATCATCTGACAGACCTGTGACGTCCACTGTTTCTGATCATCTGACAGACGTGTGACGTCCGCTGTTTCTGATCATCTGACAGACCTGTGACGTCCACTGTTTCTGATCATCTGACAGACCTGTGACGTCCACTGTTTCTGATCATCTGACAGACGTGTGACGTCCACTGTTTCTGATCATCTGACAGACCTGTGACGTCCACTGTTTCTGATCATCATCTATTTCCAGCAATAACAATCTACATAGTAAACCTAGCAATAAGAGCTCAATATGAACAGCATGAGAAAATGATCTTGGCCCAGACGGTGAAGATTTAAAAAACCCTAATAGATAGCATATGAGAGCGTTCTACAGCAAACAAACGGATTTACTGTTATTAGCATTTAGCAGTATAGTTTATTAATAATATACCGTCATTTAAAAAGGACCCAGTGGTGTTATAGAGTGAGCTACAAAGGTTTTGAGAAAGTTACAGATGCACAAATATCATACCTCCAAGACATGCTAACCTCTCACCATTACAATAACAGGGGAGGTTAGCATTTTATATCATACCTCCAAGACATGCTAACCTCTCACCATTACAATAACAGGGGAGGTCAGCATTTTATATCATACCTCCAAGACATGCTAACCTCTCACCATTACAATAACAGGGGAGGTCAGCATTTTATATCATACCCCCAAGACATGCTAACCTCTCACCATTACAATAACAGGGGAGGTTAGCATTTTATATCATACCTCCAAGACATGCTAACCTCTCACCATTACAATAACGGGAGGTTAGCATTTTTTGGCGGGGGTATGATATTTGATTCATTCAGGATTATCTGTAATCATAGTAGCGTCCACATTCATATAGACGCGTTTAGAAACATTATATTATTATTTACAATAAAAGTGACTTCAAAATGACACAATACATTATTTACCATTAATTTCTATTGGGCACAAAATAATCTGAAACACAACCAAAACTAACAAAAAATGTATCTAACCAATTTGAGGAGTCACAAGCTTGTTGGGACCAAATGCTTAACTTTTTACTACTTTCATCTTTTCTAAACGGTTCATCCGATATGGATGGAAATACCCTCAGTTGAAAGCTGCCAGTCTGCACGTTAACCTCATAGTCATTGTATCATTTCAAATTCCAAGTTGCTGGAGTACAGAGCCAAAACAACCGAAAATGTGTCACTGTCCCAATCCGTTTGGAGCCCACTATATGTCATAGTTCATAAATGAACAGACTAGTCCCCTGGAGCTCTTAGCAGAGGCTCAGAACAACAGTGGGTGATATGGACCACACTGCTGAGGGGTTTATAGTTTCCTCTCCCTCTAGGACACGCTCTTCTATGGAGAAACACGTTTATTGGCAAAGCTATCATCTTTTTATTCTCTTGCCTTTTCTTCCAAGAAAAGAGTTTGGTGTGTGTGTGTTTACAATGACAAGCATTGTTGACATTTCTGACGTGTCCATTAATAACTATACATTAAACCTATTGTTTGCAGAACTCTCTCTCATCACGCTGGAATCTACCACCCCTCCCCTAATTGGTGTAAACTAGTGAACAACAACTCTTAGGCTTCTACTTCCAGCTTCTACATACTATATACTATATTATACGGACACAATGTCTTTTACAATCTTTTGCTTGTTTTTAGTCCCATCCTTAAGCTATTCTCAACCCCTCCCATTTATCTCTGAACACCACCCAGTTTGGATTTCTATTTACCATATATTTGCCAACTGTGCTGTTTCACCAAACTTCTGAACCTATATACATTTTTTTTTTGTTATTTTTAGTCATGGTAGCAACACAACATGACAACACAGCATGGTAGCAACACAACATGACAACAACATGGTAGCATCACAACATGACAACAACATGGTAGCAACACATGACAACAACATGGTAGCATCACAACATGACAACAACATGGTAGCATCACAACATGACAACAACATGGTAGCAACACAACATGGCAGCAGCACAACATGGTAGCAGCACAAAACATGGTACAAACATTATTGGGCTCCACTCAACTTTCCAATGAACCCATTGACTTGCCTGAATGAGCAATGTGTTCTAGAATCTGAACTAATTAAACAATACACTCACAAACTGCTAAGAAAATCTTTGAATTGGACTGGAGATTTCCTTGTGGGTTCAGAACCAACCATAATGAATGAACTGTTTCTGTGGATGATGCAGCCAGACAAGTCATTTTGAATGATTTGTAAGTGTAGATGATGTACACCCAGTGGTCAGTTTATTAGGTACACCCAGTGGTCAGTTTATTAGGTACACCCAGTGGTCAGTTTATTAGGTACACCCAGTGGTCAGTTTATTAGGTACACCCAGTGGTCAGTTTATTAGGTACACCCAGTGGTCAGTTTATTAGGTACACCCAGT
>QNTS01005634.1:43586-66804 GCA_003317085.1 Hucho hucho
CTGTAGGACCCTGTGTTGTCTTACTCTCTCTTATCTACTGTAGGACCCTGTGTTGTCTTACTCTCTGTTATCTACTGTAGGACCCTGTGTTGTCTTACTCTCTCTGTTATCTACTGTAGGACCCTGTGTTGTCTTACTCTCTCTGTTATCTACTGTAGGACCCTGTGTTGTCTTACTCTCTGTTATCTACTGTAGGACCCTGTGTTGTCTTACTCTCTATGTTATCTACTGTAGGACCCTGTGTTATCTTACTCCCTGTTTACTGTAGGACCCTGTGTTATCTTACTCTCTGTTTACTGTAGGACCCTGTGAGTTGCTACATGTACTCTCAATACCTCACAGTTAATTCTAATGGGCCTCTCTAACAATGTTTATACCTACCCAATGCACTGGTTCAGTGGTGGGTGTTTTTCATACATTTGAAGTCATACATGTGTTTTTGTGCAAGCGTGTGTGTAAGTGCGCACACACACACGTACAGTAGGGCTTTAAAAGCCGTACTGATCTGCTCCCTCGCTGTGGGGTTCTATGTTCCTATCAGAGTGCTGGAATGTGTCGGTCGTTCTAAGCTTGCTCATGAAAACCTTCAGTCTGGAAATGTGTGATTTCACAACGTGTTGCAGAGTTAGGTTCTCGCTCACGTACTGTAATATACTGCCAGAGGCATACAGAACATTACCTTTAGTACCCTTCCGGTGGAAATTCATTCCAGACATACATTGGGAATGTAGTTAGAGCAAACTTTCCTATATGCGTGTTTTCTTTCCTTAAACACGAACACATGGTTGTTTAAAAAAAATAAAAAATTGCACAGACAAACACATAGAAATGATCCACTGGGTAGTATTATGTACAACAGTAGTCATAAACTTACTTAGACTATGGTGTCCAGTCAGGGCACCCGTTTAATGTCACATCCGAAAGAGGGCACCCTACAAAAGGTAAATGTCCCCACTCACTGCCCTGGGGCATTGGGATATTAATTTTTTTATACCAGAGGAAAGAGTGCCTCCTGCTGGCCTTCCAACACCACTTCCATCAGAATCTGGTCTCGCATCCAGGGGCCGACCAAAACCAACACTGCTTAGCTTCAGAGGCAAACCAGCAGGGGGATGCAGGGTGGTATACCGCCCTCTTGTGGTGAAACATAATACATGCTCATCAGAACACGAACTACATTATACAATCCGTAGTTTATAACATGATGAATAACATTTAGGCCAAACATTGTTTAACAGGAAGTTCATGTTATCTACCAGTATCACTTCCTTATACACTCTGCAGAGTAATAAGGCATAATATGCAGGTTTGGAGTTACACAGCTCTGGGCTATCACACTGGGTTTTAATATCAATTCAATGAAAAGTATTTACGCCAGAGGAGCAATTACTTCCAATGTTAAAAGGGTAGCAATTCCTGATAATGTGATAACAGATAACATTACCAGGATGTGAAGGGCAGCTTTTCACACATGGATCATGAAGACACCAGTCTTGGCTGCCAGTAGATGAGTAGGCCTGCTAGACTGTTGAAGGGATCGTTGTGCCAAGCTGGGGGCAGAGGACTTGGCCTGTGTTTAACAGGCCCCATTTTGTCTGCATTCATACAAGCTGCCCGTTTTCTGATATTTGTCCACTAATTGGTCTTTTGACTAGGGATGCACGATATATCGGAATCGGACGATATTAGATAAAACTGCCAATGTCGGCATCAAACCCATGTCTAGTTTAATGCCGACGTGCAAAACCGATGTCAAAGCTGACGTGCATACCTATATAACGTAGGTAGAAGATGCACTGAAAAATACCGCGCAACACAGAAAAATACAAAGCGCACATTTCCAACAACTGTCGAGCAGTCATTTGAAAGAGTTAGAAAATGTCAGACAACTCAAAAGGCAAAATCCATTAAAAACGCCAAGATGATGGAAATCATTGCCCAACCGTTCTGTCGTGGGTGACGTTGGCTTTCGCTGACTGGTCGAGCACAAGTATACACTACCAAGTAGGCGCTATTTGTCAGATGTTGCTCTACCGGAGTTACAGTATTGTTGAAAGCCACATCTATGAGCTACTTGCTATGGGCGTCACGACTGACATTTGGACCAGCGATGTCAGCCCCATGAGCATGCAGAGCCTGACAGCACAGAGGGTCGACAAGGATTTCCTACTGAGGAAAGCCGTATTGCTCAAGAATATGCGGATCCTCAAACCGCTGCTGCCATTTCAATGGCATTTGAGAACATGTTGGAAACATGAACACGCTCCGGTCGAACAACGGACTCCAGAAATAAGCTCAACTGCAGACGTGATACCCTCTTGTCATGGCATTGAAACGCCTGGTCAACAAAACTGCCGACATACAGTAGAGTTGAAACTCTACAAGAGGCTGTGAACAAGCAATTCGGGGGCATTCTCTCTGAGCCTCTTGACTGTGTCTCCACCATGCTCGATGCAAGGTACAAGAACCGCTACCTTGATGCAGACAAGAAACAGGGTTTACATGAAACGTTACAAAGCTGGACAATATGGAAACGGACACAGTGCGCACTGAGGAAGAGAGGCCACGGACAGAGAGCTGAAACCTCACAGCTTGACATGATGAAATCCTGGTTGAGAATTGATTATGTTTTACTGGTAATGGGGACATACGTAAAAGCCAACAAAATACCTTTTTGGTCAGTGTGTTTCAACTATTTAACTGTACTAGAATGCTTGAAGGCCACAAAAAAAAATTAATATCGGATATTATTTCTGCAAGGAAAATATCGGATATTGGTATCGCGCAAAAATGTAGTATCGGGTCATCCATACTTTTGACCAATCACATCTTTTCACATCAGTGCTCATCTGATTGGTCAGAAGACCAATGAAGACCAATTGGAGGAAAATATCAGAATTGGGCTCCATGTGAACGCAACCTACAGCAGATTGCAGCCTTTCATGACCTGTAGTCTAGTGTTACAAAAGAGAAGTGGAGAGTCATTGTCTTTTTATTTTTTTATTAAGTAAAAATCAGACATGAACACGTGCAGACTAAAAACCAGTGTAACAAATTCACCACGATCCTAAAAAGGTTCTGAAATCAAGAGTCTGCATTCAGCTGTAAAAATGCAGCCTGTTTCTAGAGAAGCCCAGTAGTCCTTTGCAATCTGTACAGAACACTGCTTTAGATCAAACAGAACCCTGTAGTCACTTCCTTCAGTCCACAAAGTCTTGAGGTCTTTCCTGAATTATTATTTTGTTGTACACGCATTCATTCCTTCTTCCACTGAAGAGTCGCTTTTATAAATCAAAGCGTTGTCACTAAATCAGCAGTTTTAACCATCTTTACACTGTAAATATGTTGTCTCCAAGTCCAGCATTTACATGTAAACTAAAACAGGTTTGAAAAAGGAGGATTGTGGGAAAGCAGAACACAAAACTGCATTAAGGAGTGGAGGGGACTCCTCCTGCCCCTGGTTCAGCGGCGATGGCGTCCGTGCCCTGAGTGTCCACCACCGCTGCTGCTGCTGTGGCGTTTGGTCTTGTGGGTGCGCGCCCTCTCTCGCTCTCGCTCGTACGACCTGGACCGCTCCCTCCTGTCTCCACGGTGATGTCCTCCCCCAGCCCCACCTCTCTCGTGCTTGTGCTTCTTGGCCGAGGAGAGGTCTGACGTGCTGCGATCTCTGTCCCGCTCCCTCCCTCTCTCCCGTTCCCTCTCTCCTTTGCTGGCAGAGCGCGACCTTGACCGCTTCCTCTTGTGAGCCCCTCCGCCGCTGCTGCTATGACGACTCGATGGCTTGGGCTCAATGTTGCCATGGTGGCCGGGCTTTGGCTTGAGGTGTGGGAGGAGGGGTGAGGACGGATGGCGTCGGGGTGAGGGGCTGCGGCTGTGAGACCGACTGCGAGAACGAGAACTGTAGGTCCCAGAACGACTGCGCCGGCTGTTGTAACTGAAGAGAGTAAAGAAAAGAGTTAAGACTCATCTCCAGTTGAATATTACTACATGCGAGTGTGACACTGGTTGTAAAATACTGGCTGTAAAGTACTGCAGTATTGGGGAGGTAGCCTAGTGGTTAGAGCGTTGGACTAGTAACGGAAAGGTTGCAAGATCGAATCCCCGAGCCGACAAGGTAAAAATCTGTCGTTCTGCCCCTGAACAAGACAGTTAACCCACTGTTTCTATGCCGTCATTGAAAATAAGAATTTGTTCTTAACTGACTTGCCTAGTTAAATAAAGGTAAAAAAATAAAATAAAACTGGCTGTAAAGTACCGCAGTAAAGCATACATAATGAATTAAGTACTAAAGTCTTACTGTCTGCGTGGGGAGCGTGATCGCGAGCGAGTTCTGGAACGAGATCCACTCCTACTCCTGCTGTTCCTCCCAATCTTAGCCTCCTTCCTCAGCCTGACAGAGACAGAAAGGAGAGATGAAACGCTCCATTTCCATTAGGAGTGTCTGCTTAAAATGGGAAAATAAAGCCTTCTCTTCCACAACGAAAGGCCCTGCTGTGTTTAAGAGTAGTTAAAGAGCGGTGTGTGTTCCTCACCCATTGTGTGGGCTCTTGGAACCCTGGGCTCGGCTGTCTGGCTCTTTCTTTACAGGTTTGAGAGCCTGGGGGTTCGGCGATTTATCCTCCACCTTCACTACGTTGGGGGAACCTGGGGAACACATAACACGTCTTTAGACTGGGTGGTGCCCGTTTAGAAATGGATTATTGTACTGTGTTAATAAAAAGGGGAAAAAGTACTTATCTATGATGACTTGACCACTTATTTAAATTAACAGCTATGGTAAACTCGGGGCTTAAATTAACAGCTATGGTAATAAAAACTAACAGGGTTTGGATCCGGGCGAGAAGCCTCCCAGGTTGGACAGAGCTGGGGTCCCATCAGGGTTCAGCCCTTTAGCCTTCAGCTTGGCCTCCTGCAGAGACATCTTCCTCTTCTCCACCTCCTTCTCCAGGTGGTCATAGTCAGGCTGCCCGAGAGACAGAGCGTGACAGATAGGGGTTAAGAAGGGACTGTGTGGTGGATTGTGTTATACAGCAGGAGGATGTATGGAGGAACACAATCATGGTTCCAGGGTTGCTAGAAGGTTCAGGGTATGATCGGTACCTTCTTCCTGGTGTAGAGTTTGAGGGTGGTGATACAGATATCCTTGATCTCCTCCTCTGTGGCTCCAAACAGCAGGTACCAGTGAGGTCTGGATGGGAGAGGCATCTACAGACACACAGCACTTAGTTAATGATGGTGAGCGTTGGACTAGTAACCGAAAGGTTGCAAGATCGAATCCACAAGCTGACATGGTATAAAAAGAAAATCTGTGGTTCTGCCCCTGAACAAGTTAACCCAGTGTTCCTAGGCCGTCATTGTAAATAAGAATGTTCTTAACTGACCTGCCTGGTTAAATAAAATAAAAAACAGGATGGGTAGGGAACACTGGTTAAGAGACTCATCCTGTTACAGGAGAGATGGTGGGGGAAAAGGGGAAGACTAGAGATGGAGAGAAGACCAATCCAACGGTACCTGCAGAGCTCTGGCAGCCAGGTAGATGCAGGCACAGGCGATAGTTTCCGCTTGGAACCTCACAAACACGTTGGTCCTGAGGCTGTCATTCATGTAGTTCCTACAAGACACAAAGCAACATACAGAAACATAGCACCATCTCCTCCCAAACAGCCCATATCACAAACACTGGTCTGGCCAGTCACCAGCTGGTTCTCAACAGCTACAGGGGTGCAGGTTTATTCCAGCTTGGCCATTAGATACTTGAACCATGTGTTAGTGCTGGGGTGAAACAAAAGCCTGCAAACTGTAGCTCTAGAGGACCACAGTTGGTGACCACGCCAATAAAGACAGGTATGCATCTGAAATAGTGATAGGCTAACAGCATGGAGACTAGTTTAGCTTTGTCCTGCTACCTCTCTCTCTCTCTCTCTCTCTCTCTCTCTCAGGTGCATCCATGTTGGTGTTGAGCTGGACATGCAGCGTCACAGATGAAAGCTTGTACACAGGACGGTGCAGACGGGGCTAGAGCCCACAGCTCCTTACCGTAACAATATGACGTCCAAAGAAATGAAAACCACTCAAGTCCTATTTCAGTGGTGGACATGCGTCCTACTATTCAAATGTCTTTGGAAAGTGCACATGCAAACTGAAGGTGAATGCAGAGCAGACCGAGGTGGAGGTGACCAGAGATATACAGCAGCCCTTTAGTACAATGCAGCCATAGAGGCAACAACTCATCTCTTGGCTGAGAGGAGAGATGGAAGTTTCCCTTAACCACAGCTCAAGGATGAGATTGGACAGGTCAGACTAGAGCTGTGGGATGGGATGGCATGCTGCACTCTAGTTAAGACAGAATTAATCTCTAAGTAGCTTTCAACTTGAACTCTCCATCAAAAGGCCTACACAATGCTGTCATGTCAGGTAACAGGGTTCAAGTTGTGTTTAAAGTGGGATTCTAATTGCAGCTAGTTGTCAGAGTTTCAGTGACCCTGATAAGCTATAGCTCAGGCAAGACATGGCAACATCTGACCGACAAACAATGGACATTTCTGACTGATGGTTTAGCCATCTAGCGAGCAGTCAGACAGACAAACTGAAACAGAAAGATGAGGGGGTGATAGAACAGAGCACTGCTGGTAGAACCCCTACCCACCCAGAACATGTCCCCTTCAGGATTCAATGGAATCTGGGGCTGATATGCAACAACTAGCTTTACTGACAACAAAAACACATTGAAATCTAAACTGGGCTTCTCTGAATAGTCTTGACTACATTTAGCCACTCTGAGCCAGTCCTGGAGAGTGACTGGCATAGGGCGGCGCACAATTGGCCCAGCGTTGTCCGTGTTAAGGGAGGCTTTGGCCAGGGTAGGCGGTCATTGTATATTAAGTATTTGTTCTTAACTGACTTGCCTAGTTAAGTAAAAAGGTTAAAAACAAATGGTCTGTCATACGATTTCAGATCAATTAAACAATATTCAGTAAACCAGCTCACACAGGGGTCCCCCAGAACAGGCTTCCCTAGACTTGCTGAGGGTTTGAACTTTGGACTGGTGGACTACTGATAGATTACTGCAAAAAGTGGCCGGTGGATATTGATGGGTGGCGAGACAGGTCCTTGGAGACAAAGCCTGAGCAGGATCAGCCTGTAAGACATGCCTGGAGACCACGTCAGTTTGGGAAAATCAAATAGACAGTTCAACAGTACACTTTAACTACTGCATCAAAAAGGCATACCCAGAAAACGGTTGAGTCAAAAAAATACTTCAGGATATGTTTACTTCAAATCTAGAGCAAGTAAACTAGAAAAAAAAATAAAGTAGAATACAATAGTTATCTATATAGCTATCTAGAAAAAAATTATACAACTTTAACCTAGGAAGCAAAACCCCAAAAATACAAAGCCTTTTGGACACCCCCAAGAGAAAACAAGACGCTGTTGGCAGTTGGGAAAGGCCCGCCCCCTTCAGTGAATCTCGGCAGAGAGCTCTCACTGGATTGGCTGTCTCCGAGAAGGGCAGCCAGCCAATGGGGGCGCTCCTGAGGTCATGTGGTTGGAGGAGCAGAGTTCAGAGGTTCTTTATGAGACTTACCAGCATGGACTACCCTTTAATCAAAGAGTAGAGAGAAAGGACAAAGTTAAACTGAGTTCCCTGGGCACCAGAATCATAGACTAGAAATAGCCATGCAAGGACAAGAGGAAAACAAAACAGGTCTCAATAAGACACTAATGAATCCATCAGAGAATAGAGAGGGTGGAGGCAGACAGGTGTTTGTGACGTAGGGCACCGGGTTAGTTAGGGTAGATGGCCATGTACTTACCAGGCAGTCTGGACCAGAGTCTGGTTCTTCTCACATTCCAGGACTTGCAGGTACATGACGATGATCTGGAAGAAGACCAGTTGACATTATGCAATAACCAACACGGTTTCACAATCCCCAGGTCGTAGAATGCAAACCACCAGGCTGTACTGAGAAGAGAATGTTCTAGAACACCATTACTACAGCTGTGTCATGTGAGTCACACAAATTATCACACCCTTAACTGAACAGTAGTGTTAAGTGTAGTCTAATAAGTTGGCCCAATGCTAGTGTTGAGATAAATGTAGCTGTGACTTGAGCAAGAATAGCACCGGCTGGGTCTACAGTTGCACTGTATGTGTATTCTGAGCGGTGTAACTGGGACTCACCTTGTGCGGATGCTTGACGTGTACACAGAAGCCCAGCTCCTTCAGGATTCTCCGCTCAGCTTTGATCACTTGGTTTTTGGTATTAATGTAGTTCTGATCAAGAATCAATGAACTTGAACTCCTGCTTTACAAAAGAATGAAAATAACCAAAAATGTTTCCCCCCCTCAAAAACAGAAAGCACCCTTCTGCTTTCTTTGACTGGTTCTCTTTCCCCCTTCAACCAACTAAAAGCAACAGGCCCAAATTGTATATTTTTAGGGGGTTTGACTCCTGTGATTTCAGTAGAAGCTTTTGAGTTACACTGTTCCATGTCTACCTCAAGTCACCATGCATCACAGCTTTGACAGAAATATCAACAGAAACATCACCAAACAAGATTATAAAAACCAAGACAACCCGTTCAGTTCTTCACCTTGTAATGGAATAACCTGGACTACCCGTTCAGTTCTTCACCTTGTAATGGAATAACCTGGACTACCCGCTCAGTTCTTCACCTTGTAATGGAATAACCTGGACTACCTGTTCAGTTCTTCACCTTGCAATGGAATAACCTGGACTACCCGCTCAGTTCTTCACCTTGTAATGGAATAACCTGGACTACCCGCTCAGTTCTTCACCTTGTAATGGAATAACCTGGACTACCTGTTCAGTTCTTCACCTTGCAATGGAATAACCTGGACTACCCGCTCAGTTCTTCACCTTGTAATGTTGTATTAGGAAAATAAAAAGGCATGCAAAAATAGGTACGGCCTACATTACGATTACTTAAAAAACACGTAGTTAAAAACACCATTTGTAAGAAAATGGACTAACTGATTTTGGTCATCAGTGTCTAGACTCACATTGTGTGTAAAAACAGGTTTTGATGTATACTTTATTTAACCAGGGAAGTCACATTGAGATCGACATCTCTTTTTCAGGTGAACCCTGATTACAGAAACCGCTACACTAGGATGTAAAGGACCCCGTCATCTCTGTTAACCCAGATAAATAAATGGTGCACTAACGCAG
Organism: Hucho hucho; assembly: GCA_003317085.1. Classification (NCBI taxonomy): domain Eukaryota; kingdom Metazoa; phylum Chordata; class Actinopteri; order Salmoniformes; family Salmonidae; genus Hucho; species Hucho hucho. Next base: position 52,781 of record QNTS01005634.1, read on the forward strand.
CACGGATCTCACAATCCATTCAGCACCGGCAGATCAGTCTACAGGAGATTACAGACCCCACAGAAGAAATGCAAGAGTGGTAGCATTCATATCTGGTCCTCTGATATGACATAGTAGTAACATGGCCGTACCCATCTGGTCCTCTGATATAACATGGTAGGAACATGGCCGTACCCATCTGGTCCTCTGATATAAGGTAGTCACATGACCGTACCCATCTGGTCCTCTGATATAACATGGTAGTCACATGGCCGTACCCATCTGGTCCTCTGATATAACATGGTAGTAACATGACCGTACCCATCTGGTCCTCTGATATAACAAGGTAGTAACATGACTGTAGCTAATACTTCTGGACGCTAGATCGTCAGAACTTACAATACATTTTCTAACTGAACAGTTAGCAGATCAAACATGACCAAAGTTGCTATTAAAGTTGCCCGTCATGGCAGTCTACTTCGTCTTCACAAAAGCAAGTTTGGATTTACTAATTTCACGACTTCCGTGGTAGTCTAGCCAGGATGACATGAACAGTTCCTGTTTCTAAGCTACTACACAAGCTGCAGTCAGGCAGCAGATGTAATGGGTTATATCTAGTCCAAACCCTGACTGTTCAGTTTAGCATACCATGGTCAAGACAAAAACTATTTCCTCCAAACAAACCTCTAAAAAGAGTCTGAAAAGCCCTGCTTATGTCCATCAATTACAGGTGATGTATCTACATTAAAAGTCAACCCACCCAGCTCTTAAATGTATTACATCTCCTCAATATTAAATATAGATAGCAAACTAATGCATGTGAACAATTGTGCAAATGTTCTAAGGGGGAAAAGAAAAAGGTGATATTTCTGTGAAAGCCATGAATGCCATTTGGTGAATGAGGGAGGTTGCTCTGTAGTACATACAGTATGTAGTGTTTGAGCTACGTTACCAGAGGGTCCGCAAACACCAAAAGCTTAGACTGAGACAAAGGAGTCCCCAAGGCTCCCAGCCTAGGACCTGCGGCCAACCTGTCCTCCCCGATCCCAGTGCGCCGCAGTGACTCACACCACGGGCGTCTCCCAGGGGAGGGGGGATGACACCTCGCTCATGGTTGTCATGCCGACTGCTTCATCTCTACGTACCATTCCACATCACCCAGGCTTTGGTAAATGTAGCTGGTCGCTGTTAGTTGGTTGCAAGGGAAAAGAGAACCCAAGTTAATACCACAGCCTTAGAATTGGAACTGAACAGATTATTCTGGTCAAAAGACACACTCCTCTAGCAGTGTGTCTTGTCTTCTGGTGACTAGTTGTTGTTTCTCTTGGCAACCAACAGTTATTTAGGTTAGAGGTGCTAATGTATCACCTTTCACTGATCTACTTGTCTATGTATGTAGCTGTGAATATAATGCTGTAACTACCATTGATCAGAGATGAGGAAACTGAAACGTTTTAAGAGTATGGTTTAGAGAGCATGGATCAACAGAAGGGCATTTTTTCACATACATACATCAGAGCATCATACAAGATAGTTACTAATTAATATAATGCAAGATGAATACACTTTCATTTTTTCACAAATGGTTAACACACAATTAAAAGAGATATACGACCGACAGAAACAAAGGATAATTTCTATATGGACGCTTACCTTTTGCCTCTATGACTCTGTTTTAAATGGTGAAAAACATTGATGACGTCTCTGAACCGTCGTGGCGCTTCCTCGATCTTGGAAGCCAAGTTGACACAGGCCATAGCAACAATCTGGCGACACAAGAACAACACCGTTTACAGTATGTAGCGTTAGCTAGCAAAACACTAACATTACTGTGAGCCGTGTCAATGATAACGCCACCTAAAGGGCCTGGCTAGCTGCAGGGAGTCGGACAGTTTCACACCAGCTCCGTTACCGGAAAAGACAACATGGCCGCCAACGTCACACCACCCGGTGCCGTTGCTAAACTACTTCATGTTGTATTTGATCATTTGCCGGGGGGGGGGGGGTGGAAAAAAAAGACAACTTGGCTTACCTCAAAACTGTGTTTGACAAATGATTTCGAGTAGAAAAACCGATGAAAAAGAACTTGCCCCGTTGCCATCGCCACCTGTAATGTAAAGAACAATAAATCAACAGGACAGTCGTCCGCCATTTTGTTCTAGTCACCCCGCTGTCCTTCCACCTTTACAAACACTTATTCCAAATAACTGACATTTATAACTGGTATTTGCGCTAAATAACATTGTTATACTCATGATTCGAAAAACGGACCCATCATTGACCAAATGAGTCTACTATATTATGCTACTAAATAGGTTAGCTAGCTAGCTGTGAGCTAACGTTAGCCGTGGCCTTATTTTAACGGGTCATATCAAACAGAGATGCGGCTCGTTATAAACAACACCAGCTATGGCGCTTGAGTTTGTCATAAGACGACGGTACTGGACGCTTCTTGCTGGATGTTTACCTGTGGCAAGCGTAGAAGAATACCAGCCGACTGAATTAGCTCGCAGCCCAGGATGCGGAGGTCGGTCTCCGTGTGCAGGTCGAGGCCGTCCAGCATCGACGGGGTCGGCTGGAGCCGTTCCTCCGGGATCAGAGAGTTGCTGATGGTCAGGTAAACTTCAGAATAAACTCTGTCGCCGATAAGGATCCCGTCATTACTCGTGGATGTGTTCGGGACAGCGGAGAGGGGAGCAGCGGCCATGGTCGTCACGGATGAACGCGGTAAACGAGACAACGACGCGGCGGAGACGGTTTCAACCGACGGAGGAGCGGAAGGAGCAGAGCGACGATGACGTCAGCGCACTGGCGAACTACGAACCGTGTACATACGCGGGACTTTATATGTCACAATAAATAAATAGTTCCAAGCAATCGTACATTTAGCTGAAGTGCCTTACGGCTTCTTTTTTTACATGATAGGCACTACTATTGGTTATATAATTGTGAATACTTTTTTATATATAATCCCATGGGAATGGGTGATGCAAGGGACAATTAAGCAAGCTTTTGGGAACTGTCTGGAATTTCCCAATGACGATGATTCTGGGAACTGGTTCTTCGTACAGCGTTGGAACATATCCATCCGCCCGTCACAACGTTTCAAAAGGAAACAGGTTGGAGACTTCCGTTTCCGTCCCAAGATGACGGCAGTCAGACACAAACGTGCTTCCGCCTCGTGCTCTCACCAGAGTCCTGTGTGGTTTCTCAGTGAATACACTGCAGTAGAACCACACATTGAAACCTCTTTGGTAGAACATTTGTAGTCAGTTCTAGAGTTGTTCCATGTCATTTCAGCAAGCCATGACACCCACCATCTCAGATTGTTCAGAAATTGTTTCTGTAGTTAGTAACAGATATGATTAGCATTCCTGAAAACATCTTGTTGAAATATACTTTTATCTCTGAACAATGAAGCTAATTGATTGCACCCAAATTGGCCATTTAAATTTTTAGGATTCAGATAATATTCAATAAATATAGTACCTAACATCCGGTTTGGATCAAACTTCTTCCTACCAATGAGTAAGACAGGAGGACCCCCCCCCCCCAAATTTCAAAAGCTACTTACAGACATCCCACACCCCATGCCAATCCAACCCCAACAACCAGTATCGGTTCTCTATGTTTGACAAGTAGTATGAAGTTAAGGTTTGGAGTATTGCTTCTCCATACTATGTAATGTATTCCCTGTGAATCTGGTGATGTTTTTCCCTCCCTGTTCAGAGAAATTAGTCACTGAAGTCGCTTGCATTATTTTGACCACTAAATTAGTTACTGAAGTCGCTTGTACGTTTTGACCACTAGATGCCGCTGTTCCTGCTATACCCCCACACTTTTTAATCCATTTTGCTGGTCTCTTGTGTTTATTAAATAGATCACAACATTTCCTTTGCAACTTTGGGTATAAAACCAATAGATTTAGCACAATGAAAATAAATGGTGTGATCATCCTCACAATTCAAACCAGTCCTCCATGAAAGAAATACAGTGTTAGTGTATTTAGCTGTCTGGTTGCAGTCCGCCGTGGTGCAGACACCATCTGAAGGGAAAAGTATAGAGTATACTATATCAGATCACAGCATACATCCCTGCCCTCTCACATCTCTTTCTCTCTCTCACATCTCTATCTCTCCCTCGCACATCTCTTTCCATCACATCTATTTCTCTCTCACCTCTTTCTCTTTCTCTCTCTATCTCTCCCTCTCACATCTCTTTCTCTCACATCTCTTTCTCTCTCACCTCTTTCTCTTTCTTTCTCTCTCTCACATCTCTTTCTCCCACATCTCTTTCTTTCTCTCTCTCACATCTCTTTCTCTCTCTCACATTTCTTTCTCTCTCACATCTCTCCCTCTCAGGTCTCTTTCTCTTCTTCACTCCCATCTCTTTCTCTCCCTCTCACGTCTCTCTCTCTCACTTCTCTCTCTCTCTCACATCTCTTTCTCTCTCTCTCTCTCTCGCACGCGCACACACACACACACACACACACACACACACACACACACACACACACACACAATAAGATTATGTAGAGTAAACTCCATGCTGTTGTCCACTTTTCATTTCCATGCCTTATTGTTGGTTATGTGGAGTGTGAGTTGGCAACTTGGCTGTAATGCTGTGTGGGTGCGTAGGTGGGTAGACAAGTATCTTCCCAATCTGCCTTCCTATCCATCTCCAGTAACATAAAGGCAGAAACATACAGATTATTCATTTAACAGATTGACCTCATTGAACAGCTAAGTGGAGATTGAACGTTCCTCCATGCACATCCATTTAGCTGTCATGGGTTGGCAGGTTCCTCACAGCTTCCATCAGAAGATGCACAGGGTGTTCTTCCTTCTCAGCCAGAAGAAGTTAGAGAGGTGTTGTTTGCACCTACCATGGGAGATCTGTGATGTTAAACTGCGACCACAGCCGAACGGAACAGAGCTGTCTGGGCATGTTTTAAAGTATATCTGCTCCTATCAATTTTCTAAGTTCTCCTGACGGTTTCCTCCTTACTTTTCTATCATCAGATGTCTCGTAGAATAACAAGGGGAAAAGAGAGACAAAGTATAGATTAGTTGTAGAAAGTCCATAATCCTATGCAATGCCTTTGAGGTGTAGATGGTTACCATGTACTGATGGATGTAGTAGTTATCCAGGTGTTCCCTGACAGACAGACTTTACCTTTACCAGTTGGTTACCTTTTCAGTTTATTTGTTTTATTTGAGTGTTTTGTATAATCAGTTGAGAGCTGTAATCTACTATAGTACTAGAGGCTTGCCCTATATCTTAGCCCTATATCTTAGCCCTATATCTTAGCCCCATATCTTAGCCCCATATCTTAACCCTATATCTTAGCCCTATATCTTAGCCCTATATCTTAGCCACATATCTTAGCCCTATATCTTAGCCCTATATCTTAGTCCCATATCTTAGCCCTATATCTTAGCCCTATATCTTAGCCCTATATCTTAGCCCCATATCTTAGCCCTATATCTTAGCCCCATATCTTAACCCTATATCTTAGCCCTATATCTTAGTCCCATATCTTACCCCTATATCTTACCCCTATATCTTAGCCCTATATCTTAGTCCCATATCTTAGCCCTATATCTTAGCCCTATATCTTAGCCCTATATCTTAGCCCTATATCTTAACCCTATATCATAACTCTGGATATTAGAAGTCAACAGGTAGCACAGAGGTTGCTCTGCCAATGCATGATGAAAGTCAATCTGACAGCTTGACAGAAGGAATGACAGACATTTTGTTCTTCGAGCACAATGTTGGACACAGAATTCTCCAATCATCTCACACATCAGCAATATTGGGCAGGGGCCCCAATGTCAATGCTCAGGCAAAAACTAACAGAAGCAATACTATATAATTCTAATGCTAATGGTGAGATTCAGGACAGGGATAGTTATGATGTACAAACAGTAGAGGGCGACAGAGTACAGAAGATGGAGAGGTTTCTCAGTGACTGTGCAGCCAGGTCACCCGTGATACAAATCAGTATTAGAAGTCTATCCATGCCTGAGGACAAATCAGCATTAGAAGTCCATCCATGCCTGAGGACAAATCAGTATTTGAAGTCCATCCATGCCTGAGGATGTCAGTAGATGACGTGGATGCCGGCCACTAGGGGCAACAGTGAGCGCTGTTCCCTTCAAGTAGGTTTCTGTTTTGCTAGGGTTTTATGGATGAGGATGGTGTTCTGGGGTGTTATGGATGAGGATGGTGTGCTGGGGTCTTATGGATGAGGATGGTGTTCTGGGGCGTTATGGATGAGGATGATGTTCTGGGGTGTTATGGATGAGGATGGTGTTCTGGGGCGTTATGGATGAGGATTATGTTCTGGGGTGTTATGGATGAGGATGGTGTGCTATGCTTTTATGGATGAGGATGTGTGCTAGGGTTTTATGGATGAGGATGATGTTCTGGGGTGTTATGGATGAGGATGGTGTGATGGGGTGTTGTGGATGAGGATGGTGTTCTGGGGTGTTATGGATGAGGATGGTGTGCTGGGGTGTTATGGATGAGGATTATGTTCTGGGGTGTTATGGATGAGGATGGTGTGCTAGGGTTTTATGGATGAGGATGATGTTCTGGGGTGTTATGGATGAGGATGGTGTGCTGGGGTGTTGTGGATGAGGATGATGTTCTGGGGTGTTATGGATGAGGATGGTGTGCTAGGGTTTTATGGATGAGGATGTGTGCTAGGGTTTTATGGATGAGGATGATGTTCTGGGGTGTTATGGATGAGGATGGTGTGCTGGGGTGTTGTGGATGAGGATGATGTTCTGGGGTGTTATGGATGAGGATGGTGTGCTAGGGTGTTATGGATGAGGATGGTGGATGTTCGTAGTCATCTGCCTCCGGTACAAAATGTTGCATGTTTGAATCCAGTGACAGAAAGTTGTTTTCGAGATTTTTGTTTTAAGCCTATCCCAAACCTTAACCCTTAGGGGATGGCAGATGGGTGGAAGCATCTGCCTCTGGTGCAAAAGGTTGCATGTTTGAATCCAGTGACAGAAAGCTATTTTGTTTTAAGCCTATCCCAAACCTTAACCCTTACCTTAACCATTCAGAGTTAACGCCTAAACTTAACCTTAAACACTTTGAAATTTGTCGTTTGGAACAACTTCGATATTTGACGTTTGAGAAACATGGATGAACGTTTAATTCTGACGTGACACTGTGAGAGCTGGTTGGAATGTGAGGACAGCGCTGCGTGCCTACATAGCGCATGACACACACACGTTGTTTGTATGTAGTGGGAACCCAGAGCGGTGACCTTGGATGGTAGCCCTGCGCTGGTCTGACGTTGTACAGCTGTGTGTGTAGTTCAGTGGGTGTTAGTTGTGTGTGTGTGTGTGTGTGTGTGTGAGTGTGTGTCTGGGAGCCATGTTCTGGCCTGACATTGTACAGCTGTGCATATTGTTTAATGGGCGGGTGTGTGGTTACTATGGTTACACACTGCTGTATGGGTTATGTACGTATGTGTGGTTACTAAGGTGTACATGTCTCAAACAGTGGTTGCCCATGTTATTAGGACACAGCAGCAGCTGTAGAGACGAGGAGCTATGCTACAGTACACACACCAGGAGACGTTTTCATCCAACAACGCACACATGAACACAGCAACACACACACACACACACACACACACACACACACACACACACACACACACACACACACACACACACACACACACACACACACACACACACACACACACACACACACACACACAGACACACACATAGACACACACATCACTCCCTCACAAGTGTGTAGGCCGGAATCAACTCTCAACACACTTAAATTCCCTATTGACACATGCGCATGCCTGTTCTGCAATGACAATAGCATATGAAAACACACACACAGAGTGCCTCACAAGGGACTACGTAATTTATAATGAGGGATAGCTGGAGAATATCGGACCTCTCCGAAATTAAAATGGAAGGCCCTCCCTTCACTAAAATATATTTTTACCCGATCCCCCTTGAACACTTAAAAAAATACAAGTGACCCTCCCATATGTCCAAAATAACAATTAAAACATAAGTGGATAGCAGAGAACATGCCTACCGTTTACCCTCACTCCTAAGACAGACCAGAGCCTTTAGAAAAGGTTCTTCGTTTTGAAAGCATTATATGGCAAAGTGTCCAGACGGTTGTGGAGTCGTAGACCACCGTGGACAAGGGGGTATCTCCATTATAATAAAAGCAGGGCCTCCCGAGTGGTGCAGCATTCTAAGGCACTACATCGCAGTGCTAGATGCGTCACTACAAACCCGTGTTCGATCGTGGGCTGTGTCGCAACCCGGCCGTGACCGGGAGACCCATGAGGCGGCACACAATTGGCCCAGTGTCGTCTGGGTTAGGGGAGGGTTTGGCCGGCCGGGATTTCCTTGTCCCATCGCGCTCTAGCGACTCCTTGTGGCGGGCCGGGCGAATGCATGCTGACTTCGGTTGCCAGTTGTTCGGGGGTTTCCCCGACACATTGGTGCGGCTGGTTTCCGGGTTAAGTGAGCAGAGTGTCAAGACACAGTGCGGCTTGGCAGGGTCATGTTTCGGAGGAGGCATGGCTCTCAACCTTCGCCTCTCCCGAGTCCGTACGGGAGTTGCAGCGATGGGACTGTAACGACCAATTGGATATCTGTAAAATAATAATAAAAGCACTGCATGAATCTATCATCTTATTTGCGATTCGAGAAAAAATTGCCTTTTATTAACGCATTTTATGCAAGTCTACATCATTTGACATGACTGGGGTCAAGCATAATGTTTTACAATACCACAACAGAGCATGACAATGAAGGAGCACATGCCGTAGCACTGGAGACATTGTGATTTCTATACAGGATATTGTTAGATAAGAGGACAGTAGAAGTTTGGAACAGTGCTATCAACTGTAAAAATGTTGCGCAATAGATCCAGTTAAGACTGAAGTATCTGATCATCAATGAATTTGACAAAAAGCTTTTTTAATTATTATTTTTAAACACAGCAGCCGCATATCATCAGGTAGGCCTATTTGCACTTGTAACTTTTTTTCCTTTGGGAAACTATAATTTTCTAATTTATTCTATTTTATTCCATGACATTTTTGTTAGAAAATAGATTTTTATTGACTGTGATTAGGGCATGGGAATATAAGAGCATCTGCTAGGCTAAATTAACAAACCAGGCATGCATAGCCAAACTCCTGTTTATAAAAGTGAATTCAAAGGCACTGTAGAATGACTGTATAGACTAATAAGGTATTTTTCATGTCATTATTATTTAATTCTATGTAATAATTATTTAACAGTTCATTTTATACACTCTAAATGCGAAATGTATTGGCTCCTGCCAGCTTCTAGTGTGTCACAAACGGTTCACGATTTCTTTCTTAAATGGCAGGCTAAATCCTTTGAATAGTAATAATATAACCTAAATAATTCATTCTTAGGCTACCTGGCTCGCTCCTGAATGATTTAGAGTTAGTATGTTGTTAAATAGCCTGTTGAAATGTTGAATGTCAATTGATAGTGACAGAATCACACTACTTCCCAAGCAAAGTAAATGTTTTGTCTCCTCAGCTATAGAAGGTTGTAGCACAGCCACTGAATGTCATAGAGACAGACCAAAGATATCCCATATGCATTGGAGTCATGCCTTTTCCCAGCATTTTACAACTTGTTTCTAGCATAAAGCTTTGCAGACTAAAGCGTAATTATAGATCACTTTATATAATTAGGCCCATTTAATTGTTTTCAAAATGTTAAGCTTACATTTTTCTTAACAAAAGACACAATACCCTCACATACCCTCACATACCCCCTCAATTCGAGCCCTGGTTTTAACTTAACACACCAAACTCTTCACTAACACCAGGATATTTAAGGAGTGCATGGTGACTGAAGGAATTGGCTGACAAAATCTATGGATAGTAGACAATCATTTCTTCTGTCAAACAGGTAAGCCTACTTCATATTTTTTGAATTGGAAGAAATAGGCTCCAACACAAAGCCCTAAAGTCAAAATCAAACGAAGACTGTTTAAATTAATTGGACCTTCTCGAATTAGCCTTTCAGTACAATGCATCTCCACAGCTGCCACTTCATAGTAATGTAAGTTATGTAAATTACTTGAATATGATTTATTGTGAGGTCAATAACTCTGATAAATAGCTTCATTATGGGCAACAAAACATTGTTTTTTATTAAAATCAATTATAGCAGTAGCAAGCTTACCTCTTGTTTTCTAGCCTGGCGGGTAGGAGTGTTAGGCCAGTAACCGAAAGGTTGCAACATCAAATCTCCGAGCATGACAAGGTAAAAATCTGTTGTTCTGCCCCTGAGCAAGGCAGTTAACACACTGTTCCCCGGGTGACGAAGACGTGGATTAATGCAGCCCCCCGCACCTCTCTGATTCAGAGGGGGTAACTGCGGAAGACACATCTCAGCTGATTGCATTAGGCATTCTCATCTTCACGCTCTTCCTCTCAAACTGAACAGAACATCAATTAGTCTAGTCCGCGTGCACAGACATCGCAATTTTTGGGGAGGAAGCCTTTGACTCGCTTCCTGAAGTGCCACCATACACATCACAGCCATTGGTCAGGCAGCAGGGTTTTCATCAGCCAGAGCAGGGCAGGCCAGGGCTCATGATTGGGGTAGCCTATCCATTGCAGTGTAATGCAGTGTAGCCAAGTTTTACACCATCCCAGCAGCGCCCAAAAACTCGGGAAGAAAGTACATTTTCTTAGCAATATAACTGTCCTTCTCCGAGCGTGCTCTTCGTATAGACTAGGCCTATAACCTATAGTATAGGTAATGGATAATTTGATTGAGACCACACTAGGCACACTTGATATTGCGTGCCCAGCAGAGAATCAGGGATGAGGGGCAGCATCGGGCACACAAGATATAATAATCAAATAAACACTGAGCAATATGGCATTTAATCAATTACAAATGACATGACCCTCCCCTGGACTAAATGAAAAAGTACTAAACACTCCCCCTGACCCTCCCCCAATTTCCTCTTGGTACATTTAGACCACTCCCTAAGCAGGCCTTAGTGACTAAGTCCTTCCTTGTGGGACTGCCCCAGTTTGGGAACAGCAGTGGCCTCTCCCTCACCCTCACTGAGACATGGTCACCCAAAACACACCTACATACAAGGCCACCCACAATCACAGGAAGAAAGGGAGCGTGGGGCAGAGAGAGGGGGGAAGGAAGAGAGATAGATGGGGGCAAAAAGGTAGTGAGAGAGAAAAATAGATTGTTTATAACTCTCTGGTCCGTGTTGAAAGACCTGCCCTCTTCAAAGAGCGGTAGAGGACGTTCAGGAAGTGGAGGTCACGGTAGCAGGAAGTGAGGCGCGAGGCCACAGGGCGATGGGGAGGAGGAGATGAAAGGAGGGTCAAAGGTCAGGAGTGCATCTGGAGGGAGAACGTGAGCACCAGGAACAATGACGCAAAGAGTCGCACAAAAAAACATCAATAGATATTATGGGATGCTTTCGCACAAAACCACACAGGAGGACAATGTGTGTATGACTGCTGTGCCATAGCTGTGCCATAGCTCCACTACTAACATTCAGACAGGCGTGTGTCCGTGTGTGTGTGTGTGTGTGTGTGTGTGTGTGTGTGTCCGTGTGTGTGTGTGTGTGTGTGTGTGTGTGTGTGAGTGAGTGAGACCACTCTTTGAGCATTAGTGTGTGTGTGAGTGAGTTATAGCACATCTGTATCAGAGAAGGCTCTGAGACAAATCGAGATGGTGAGTGTATGTGCACGCATGTGCATGCGAGTGTGTCCGTGTGTGTGTGTGCTGCAGTGAGTGCATGTCAGGCCTTTGTTTGTGTCTGCGGGTGGCAGGGGATGTGCTGTCATGCTTCTACTCTCCTGGCCCCGTGACGGAGTGTGAGTGTGTGTTTGTTTGAAAGCTCTTGCGTGCCATTGAAACTGACTGAGGGTGGCTGTTTGAATGTGTGTGTGAACTCAAGTGTGTGTGTCTCTGGGATGGAGTGTGAGTGTCTGTGAACTTTATTGAAGCAGAATTCTCAGCCCACAGTGTATCATGTGCCTGTGAGTGTAGGTCACCATCTATATGTGTGTGCTGCTCGTTTCATGTCTTTTCCTAAATATTTGTGTGAGTAACACTGTGTGTTTCAGGATCTCTCCTTCCTCCCCATCACCAGATTAACTCTGTGTTTGACCTCACTGCTGGACCTCAGTTTGGGCAGGTTCCCCCCTCTCTCTCCCCCTCTCCCTCTCTCCCCCACTCCTCCCCCACTACCGTGCCAGGATGCCACACTCCTCCCCACGCCTCCCCCTTCTCTCCCCCCCTTGGCTGTGTAAGGGGGGGAGGGTCTCAGTGTGTGCTGGGGGGTGAGGGAGCGGGTGAGGGGCAGTCTGACTTTGGTCTGGGAATGTGGGAGGTCTGTCTGGGGGTGTTTGCCCTGGAGGTGGGAGAGATCCAGGGGCGAGGCTTGGCGTCGTAGCACCAGGAGCTGCTCTCTAGCTTGGGTAAGAGCAGCGGTCAGCTCCCCTCTCTCCTCACACTCTCTCCTCACTGTCTCCTGAAGCAATACCACCTGAAATCGAACGAGATGAGAGAGAGAAAGAGAGAGAGAGAGAGAGAGACAGAGAAAGAGAGAGAGAGAAAGAGAGAGAGAGAGAGAGAGAGAAAAAGAGAGAGAGAGAGAGACAGAGAAAGAGAGAGAGAGACAGAGAAAGAGAGAGAGAGAGAGAGAGAGAGAGAGAGAGAGAAAGAGAGAGAGAGAAAGAGAGAGAAAGAGAGAGATACTACAATCAGTCATGCTAATGAAGCTTACTCAAGTGTGAGTGAGCCATTTGGTCATGGAGAAGGACAAACAAAAAGAAATGGGTTTTGACTCACAGCAAAGAAAACACAGATATGTTCACTGAGACAGGTTCACTGAGACAGGTTCCCTGAGACAGGTTCACTGAGACAGGTTCCCTGAGACAGGTTCCCTGAGACAGGTTCCCTGAGACAGGTTCCCTGAGATAGGTTCGCTGAGACAGGTTCACTGAGACAGGTTCACTGAGACAGGGCAACAAATAATTTTTTAATCTTCAACCTAGAAATGCTACCAAAAATAATCTACTGGAACTTCTTGCAAATGACCGAGTTACCCATGATTCACCAAACTATATTTTGAAAGAGGAAACAAAGTACTTTAAGCACATGTTTTCATTTCAGTTTCCTCCATCTCCACTAACCAAAGTTAATTGTAAGGATTTATTTTAATTTTAAATAATGTAGAATTAACAGCTGTACAGAAAGACTCATGTGAGTGTCAAATTACAGAGGAGATTCTTGATGCAATTAAAGGCTTTAAATCTGTGAAAACTCCAGGGCTGGATGGCATATCAGATGAGGTATAACAAACTTTTTCTGATGTACTCAGATACTCAACAAGAAGGTCTGATTTCATTATTACTGAAACAGGACCTGAGTGGTAAGTATAAAGGAGGCCCCTTACACTTCAGTGTTGTGATGCAAAAGTTCTAGCAAAATGCATAGCGCATAGAATTTAAAAAGTATTGTATACAGTATATATACATATTTAAAACATTACATTGACAAAAGCCACAATCTACTTGCAATATTAAAGCTGATCTACCCCGCAGTTAAGGAGATACAGTTGAGGAGACATGACCAAGGAGACACGGTTGAGGAGACATGACCAAGGAGACACGGTTGAGGAGACATGACCAAGGAGACACGGTTGAGGAGACATGACCAAAGAGACACGGTTGAGGAGACATGACCAAGGAGACACGGTTGAGGAGACATGACCAAGGAGACACGGTTGAGGAGACATGACACCAAAGACAGATTAACAGATTAACATGAAAAGATTTGGTCAGAAAGAGATGCAGACAAACTCTGTCAAAAGGTAGAAGACAGGTAGAAGACAGTTATAGAGACAGGTAGAAGACAGTTATAGAGACAGGTAGAAGACAGTTATAGAGACAGGTAGAAGACAGTTATAGAGACAGGTAGAAGACAGTTATAGAGACAGGT